>JAOVYW010000204.1:0-16580 GCA_025775045.1 Hiodon tergisus | reverse complement strand
ACAGTCTACACAGCCCTACAGTCAGGCTACACAGCCCTACAGTCTACACAGCCCTACAGTCTACACAGCCCTACAGTCAGGCTACACAGCCCTACAGTCTACACAGTTTTACAGTCTACACAGCCCTACAGTCTACACAGCCCTACAGTCAGGCTACACAGCCCTACAGTCTACACAGCCCTACAGTCTACACAGCCCTACAGTTTACACAGCCTTACAGTCAGGCTACACAGCCCTACAGTCTACACAGCCTTACAGTCAGGCTACACAGCCCTACAGTCTACACAGCCTTACAGTCTACACAGCCCTACAGTCAGGCTACACAGCCCTACAGTTTACACAGCCTTACAGTCTACACAGCCCTACAGTCTACACAGCCCTACAGGCTACACAGCCCTACAGTCTACACAGCCCTACAGTTTACACAGCCTTAGTCTACACAGTCTACACAGTTTTACAGTCTACACAACCCTACAGTCTACACAGCCCTACAGTCAGGCTACACAGCCCTACAGTCTACACAGCCTTACAGTCTACACAGTCTACACAGCCTTACAGTCTACACAGCCCTACAGTCTACACAACCGACAGCCAACAGGTTCAGCGCCAGTTTGAAAAGATGCCTGTCCCTCTCAACAGTACTGGCAGCCTGCAGGCGCCCAGGAAGCTGGTAGGAGACGCTCGTTAGCATTGAGCTGAGAGAAACCCTGCCAATTTAACCTACCCCAGCTTGGTGAAAACTCTGCCAATCGGGCGGCGCTACTGCCTCCCGGTCACAATCGGTTGGATTCAAACGGACAAACTCTAGCTCATAGGGCTCAGTTACTCTGCCGAGCGTCTTAAACCGACAGAGCCAATCAAGAGGCCATGAGTTCATATACTCTTAAACGTATCTTGGGGTCTCGGAGGTCTATTCCGCATTCAGATGGTGCCCGTTGCATGTGCTCTCTGAAGTCACGGCCACACCTGTTTCCGATCAAACTATTTATACATAACAATTACGATGGAAGGCCGCGTATGAAAATAAATAACTCAAAACAAATGGGGAGGATGGAGCAGGCATATTAAGGATGATATAAACACCCAGGTCCGTAGCAGAGCTTGTGGAGAAAGGGGTGCACTGAGACACAATGCTCTGTGTTGTATGAAAAGCCCCTCTGGAGATATTCCTAAAAGCCTGGGAAAAATAAACAAATAAATAAATAAAGGGGGCTCCTTTTTGAAGTGCATGCGCACGCAAGGGCCCAGTCTAAGCACTTCCATGGAAAGGACCGGATGAGTGGGAGCCGCGTATAAACATGCATGTGTGTGCGAGCACGTGAAGTGCACACGTCTGCACAGGCTGAGGCTTAGACTACACACAAGGGCTGCAGATACGCCGCCAGGTTGGTTAGGCAGAAGGGCCGAGAGTATTTGGGGGGTGTTCCAGACGGGGTTCTGGCGGGGTTCTGCGAGCACGACAGTGGTGAGCAGCAGTGCGTGCAGAGCGAGGGGAAGGTGCACCACAAAACCGGTCGCGCTGTCTCCCCCGGTGCCCCCTCACCCTGCGTGCCACTGAACCATCGTGCTGCTGAGACCAGGGAGAAACAATGAAGGGCCATCGCGTGGTGGTCAGAAGAGAGTGAGATTAAAAAAAGGGGAAAAGACGATGAAAAAATCTCTCCAAATAAAACCAGATGCAGGAGTGTGGAGGGCCTTTTGATCTCCCTCAGCGGGGTCTGATTGATGTTGCACATTTCATTTCCTTGTCAAAAACGTGACATAATGCTTTGTTAACTCTCCAATTTTCCTTCTCCTTCTTCTCCTTCTCCTTCTCCTCCCTCTCCTTCTTCTCCTCCTTCTCCTCCTTCTCCTCCTTCTCCTTCTCCTTCTTCTCCTTCTTCTCCTCCATCTTCTCCTCCATCTCCTCCATCTTCTCCTCCTTCTCCTTCTACTTCTCCTCCTTCTCCTTCTCCTCCTCCTTCTCCTTCTCCTCCTCCTTTTCCTCCTCCTTCTTCTCCTTCTCCTTCTCCTCCTCCTCCTTCTTCTCCTTCTCCTTCTCCTCCTCCTCCTCCTCCTTCTCATACTTCTCCTCCTTCTCCTCCTCCTCCTTCTCCTCCTCCTCCTTCTTCTTCTTCTTCTTCTTCTTCTTCTTCTTCTTCCTAAAAATGAGACCTCTCTCACTTACTCCAGCAAACAGCTGGCCATCACAGGAAACAATGGGTAAGTCCATGAGACTTCAAAAGCTGCGACCAGAGCACAGGCGTGAATGTTCGTCCTACACTGAGTCCCAGTATGTAGTGAAACACCAGACCCAAACTATGTACCAGATCAGGTCCTGCTACCATGGGTCAACTTGATTAGGAACGACAAGTTGTGAAATCTAGAGGGGGCAGAACAACTGCCGCTATGTTTACCAAGTGGAATACTGTATCTAGGCCAAGAATGGGAATCTATGAATCATGTGATTCCGGGACTGCTTGCTAGATTGCGATGTCACTGAATTATTTAGAACAAATAAATCCTGTTGTTAAAAATAGCACATCACCGGGCTGCCACCCCCCTCATCCACCCTCCCAGTGATTTACTGACATTTCATTCATACAGCTAAAAAAGTCCGCTTTGATCACTGATTTACTAACAGTTTATTTTGGACGGAACAATCCAGTTTAGCAGAAGTCAATTTATCTTGTTTGGGGGGCGAAAATGTAAATGTGACTAAGTTCAAAAACGCACTTGAAGCACAACTTGAAAGAAAAGCACATGCCATTTCTCTGCTGTTTGGAGTTTTCCGTTTTTATGTTGTGTTTCCGCAAAAAAACCTAAGGTTGTTTCAGAGCCAACTTGAAACTAACAACAGCTACCCTCATAATGACTTTGGGAGCATTTCTATCAATGAAAACGCACACCAAAGACCCTTCTGTAGCCTCTAAGACCCCCAAATCCGACCACACACTCTTTTTACTGCAGTTATGCAGCAAGCAAAAAATTTGAATGAGCCAGAAATTACAGTGGAGGCGGGGTCCGGCAGTAAAAGCAACGGTTAAATACTGTAAAATCTCAGACGGTCCAACTCTCACGTGGCGTAGTTGGTAAAGGAGCTTGCCTGAGTACAGCCTGAGCCCTATGAGCTGGATTTCTCAGGTTCAAATCCCACTCATATACAGTGCCAGTTATGACCGGGAGAGCACAGCCACGGCGCACAATTTACTGAGCTCTGCCCAGGGTGGGTAAATCGGCCAGGCATCTCTCAGCTTGTAGCTGACTAAAGCCTCCTGAGAGCTTTCAGTGCCACTGAGAAGGATGTGTCTGAACCTCTCGTGTGGGTTGTTTAACCAGAGTTCAAAAGAGACTCGGTGGCTTGACAGTGACTAAGACTGAAAGGAACAAATCGTACTTCCTCACCCTCCCAAAGTGCGGTGGCTGGATTCGTAGTAGGTGAGCGTTAGCATAGTGTGTGATTCCAAATAATCCACTCTGATGCAATAGCTAATGGTCATTTTTAGCCATTTATGTTCAAAAAGGCTTTGCATCTTCTTGCAACTTCTGTATCTAGGTTGAGAGCAGGTACAATATTATTCAACTGTACAAAGAACTGACTGCATATCAGAATAACAAGAAAACACCAGTCCTCACCGCAACAGATAATGTACGGTAGAGTGCCAAATGGGGTTCATCCCTCCCCCAGAAAATAATACTTCCTTCTCTTTCAAAAACGCCTGCACCCTTCCTTCACCCATTGCCCCCCGCCCCTCCACCCCCAGGAAGAGCACTGGGACCCACAGGCACATCTGGGATCCATTTCCCCAAGTGGAGCAGTGCTTCCTGTGGGCTGGCAGACAGGGGAACGGGGAGTTATTTGGGGGTATAGGATGGTGTTGCGGCAATGCGGCACTGATCAAGGGGTTGGGGGTTCAATACCTCATTTACACGCACACTCTGGAGAGTGAGGGTTTTTTTTTAAACCGCTAGCTATGCTCCACCGCTAGCTACAGACCTTCTTCAACATTGTTCCCTCCTGCCCAAAAAAGATTAGGCCAACAGCTTTCACGTCTCTGTCTCTAGCCACGGTCTTCTGTGTGAACAAGGGGCTAATTTTCTCTTCCCTGGCCTTCGCATCTAGACAAACTGGGGCCCTGAGAATTTAACTCCACTTTCCAATTACGCACAGGGTACAAATGTCCACCGTATAACAGAGCCCAGTAATGTGGCCACCACTGTCCAATCCCCCAGTCCATATATGTCCTCCATGTATCACACCCCGGTAACAAGATAACCACTGTCCAAATACACACAGTCCACGAATGTAACAGAGCCCAGCAAAAGAACGCCATTGTCCAATCACAAGTCAACACATGTCCTCTTACCAGACACATGTCAACATGAAAAACAACAATTTGAACATGGGTAAAACCAAGGTTTTTCTGGATTTTCTGACAACTTTGCAGAATTTTTTTGCAATGCGTGCTGAGCACTGTTATTTCATTTTCTCGTGACCTCTCTCCCCGTATTAGGTTGTAATTTATCACAATATCTGGTGGGCTGGCTTTTTCGAAAAAACTCTCTTTCATGTGTAATTTTGCAGATATCCCGGAAAACAGCTTGTGTTACATTGTTTAAGCCCCAGGTTTGAGACACAGTCCCTGCTGGGGTTCACAGCCTCACTGTTTGAAAAGAGTCACGCTCCCCTCCTCAACCGAGACCGAGCTAATAAATGATTTAGAATGATTTAAAAAATGATTCTGGGGACCAACATTTCTCCAGGAGATGTAGATATTCTCAGATGATCAATAGATATTATTTCAATTGCATTGTTTCCAAAATGGAAAAACTCACTTTAGTGTCTTGTGTTTTCATAACACACCATATGTGCAAGTGTGAATGCACTGCAGAAATGACCATTGTTGCAGCACCTACAACTGGATATGCAAGAGCTGAAAGGGACATACATCAGGAATATTTCCTTTAAAAACAATAATGTAATGTTTTAGCTAAAACATACACATGCTAGCTATATCTTATACCTGATTTTATTTGCAAATAAATCGTCTGTTATGTTTGTGTGTTAAACAATTTACCTGCTAAATCTGTATTTGGGTTTTTTTGGCGGGAAATTGGCAATTTAAGTGACAATTAACATATTATTAACAATTAACATAGGTCTTTATATTTTGTAAACAGTAAGCTAGCATTAGCCAGTAAGAGTCAATCACTCACTGACCTTATATATGTGTACGTGTGAGTCTGTGTGCGTGTGTGTCTGTGTGTGCGCGTGTGTCCGTGTACGTGTGTGCGTGTGAGTCTGTGTGCGTGTGTGTCTGTGTGTGTGCGTGTGTCCGTGTACGTGTGTCTGTGTGTGCGTGTGTGTGCGCGTGTGTCCGTGTACGTGTGTGCGTGTGTGTCTGTGTGTGTACGTGTGTCCGTGTACGTGTGTGCGTGTGTCCGTGTACGTGTGTGCGTGTGTCCGTGTACGTGTGTGCGCGTGTGTCCGTGTACGTGTGTGCGTGTGTCCGTGTACGTGTGTGCGCGTGTGTCCGTGTACGTGTGTGCGCGTGTGCGTGTGCGCTAATCATATGATTTGTTTAAGTGCAGTTTGTCTGCTCCGTTTTCTCTGGACATTCTCTGTTCTTACCGGACAAGAACGTCAAACTGACACACACAGCTACCACTGCAATTCCAAATGCCCAAATCTTTAATAGTCTCGTGGGCTCTCCCTACCCCCACTCCTCCTTGATCATACAGTAGGTGAGGTCAATTAGTGGTCTTGAGATCAAACTAGTTTCCCAGGAACTGCAAAAATGTCACAGCAGTGCATTAGTCAGCCTGATTGAAATGGGCCTGGCTGAAAGGCACAACTTCCATGCACATTTAATGATATTTGAGAATGGAATGTTGAAAAAAATAAAGCAGGGCTGATGGTTTGGGAGAATACTCTCCGTCTGGCTGAAAAGGGGTTAATCAGTAAACAACTTACAACCACAAAATAAGAGAAAATTGTGTGGCGGGGGAAAATAAAGAAAAATAAAAATAAAGAGAAGAATGGTCTCCGGAAACATGTGTTTCAGTTTGTAAATAAACTATAAATTGCAGTGGATATTGCTTAAATGTCTGTGGGCTGAGTTCTGCTTTAGCGGAAGTGCCACAGAAATCCCTGTGAAAGCTGCTTTGCTTATTATTTAATGTCCAGACAAGCATCTGTTTTCCCACTTATTCAAGATGGGATTTTAGTAAATTCTTATTAGAATATACACAAGGCTAAACAACGATTTGTAGCTCTAGCCCCACCCCTAACACACACACACACACACACACACACACACACAACCAACATGAGTGTCATATGTACTCCTTGCCGCGGCCTTCATTATGTCGTGCATTTCTTATCCACATCAAGGACAACACAGGCTATGGGTTCGACGATATCGGGCATACTGAAACTGAAGTCCAACAGAGATGCATAACAGGCAGGTGTTCCTCCCTGCAGAGCATGGCGTCTGCATTCCAAAAAGCGCAAGCTCGTGTTCATATCGAACATTATTAACGAGTGCGGTATGTGTATTGAAGAATGGTTATGACTACACACATGAGGAACACGTTTTTTTATTCATTGTAAAAATAGAATATTTATTTCAGCTTCGGCTTTTATCCGTTAACATTGTGTGGTGTCTGGGGAATCACGCGGACTTCTTTCCTGGATTGTGGATGCTTTAGATGGTTGTCTTTTCTTCCTTGTTCGTTAAAATGACATCACCTTTCCAGCATCAGATTTCAAACAAAAAGTCCTGTTAGCTTCAACCCAGAACCTCCCCCCACCCCTACCCTTGAGGGTCGAGAACCCCGGCTGGCACGGAGCCAGCAAGTAGGCCTTGGTGAATGCATCGTTAGCCTTTAACGAGGGGCCGACCCCGCTCGCTAATGCACGGAGGAGTACGGCGGGCTCCATTATAAAAAAAAACACCAGGATATTTTTTATGGAAATCTGTCGCGGCTGCACGGGGAGGTCCAAGGGAATGGCGATACAGAGATTGCCACACAACCGTGTCGGAGGGGCTGCAATTTGGCTTTGTTCACCAGGACCTGAAAAAGTACGAATCATTCTCTCCAAGAAGCACAGGGAAGTTACATGATGTCACAACAGGACCAACAACATGCAGAACTCAAAAATCAGCTCTATGGCTCTGACTACGATACTTTTGGTTAAATGATTCATGGTGGCAGGTATTCAGGTTCTCCAACCTGATGGACATCACATTTTGGTGCTAAAGAACAGAAATTGTTGCATTGATTTTATCACAACCCCTCGTTTTCAGACCAAGTTTTTAATTAGGCTGATTATGTTTATTTATAATTTCCAGCAGCGACAAAAGAATAATCATCCTGTCAGAGATCACAGTAGATCTTTGACCAGGTCATCAGACACTTCTAAGGTCTAAAGGTATCCCTAAAGTTCTAATGATGGGTAGCTGATACCTCATTGGCTGACCGTTTCCAGATAGTACTATCATCATACTTTGGTCGGTCGTGATAAAAGTCAAAGACTAGACCGCCTCCATTCAGAGGCTCGGCATCAGGCTTTCGTCCTCCTGGGCAGACCTCTGCTGAGCTTTTGTGTTAAAACTCAACAAAGCTGGCAGCAGAGCAAAGAACCCTGTCAAGCTCTGCAGCTGGAGAAGCGATCTTGCCCCCAGAACGTTGAAAAAGTAACAATGGTCTACGCGCGCGCGCGCACACACACACACACACACACACACACGTTTGATCACTTAGCTCAGAAAGCAGAAGTGGCATTGCACTGTACGGCATGCCGACGTGTACTCTTTTTTTCATTTTAATTGACTACCAGAAGCTTTTGAGCTTCCACGTCTGGGACGTCACTTCTGTGCTTTTTTGGCTGCCTCCGCTCTTTCCCCACTTCCAGAGAAAAGTGAGAGAAAGCACAGATTTAATAATTGCCACACTTCAAAGACCAGGTTATAACCCAGCATTTACAGTCGCCCGTAGTGCCAAAGGGGGGGTTTTCTTCTTTTTTTGTTTTATTGCGGGCTGGAAAACAGAAAATTCCTTTTGATTACAACTCTGCACCTACCCTCACCAGCCCTTCTGCCCTTTCGCCACGCTACACCTAAATTACAGCCTTCCGCTCGCATCCAGGCAGTTCTCGCGGTCCGCGCCCACATGCAATGGTTCGCGTTGGATGGTGGTGGGGGTGAAACAAGAAGGTAGAGACGCGTTCTACCACCACCAAACAAGGGCCCCATCGTCACCTAAAGCTGAGGTCCTAAAGCAATGTTTTTGCGCTAGCATGCTAGGGCCTTCACAAAGTCGCATGGATCGATTACCTGAAGCGTCTGACTGATTTAAAAGTTCTGACGACTACCCCTCAGTTAGCATTTCCAGGAAGACGCTTGCCAATTGGAAAGATCCAAAAAATGAATTTCTGGTGTAGATAATGGCTTTGGGGAGCTGGCGGCTCAGGAAGGGACACATTTTATACACATTTTTTTATTATCTTGCCTTCTCCCCAACTCTAATTAGAAGTAGGTTCAAGCAGTTGATGTGGGGAGTAAATGGGGAATCTTACGGCCATGCATCCAGCAAAACTGTCCACTTTTGTTCTTCTCCCTCTCTTCTAATGCGGCATTAATGACTTCCATCATGCACTTTCTTACTGATATTCAGAACCACAAGGGCATTCCCAGTTGGCAGTCCGTTCTCCAGTTCCCAAGCACCCAAAACACTCAAGAGTATAAAAGACAGCAATGGGGAAAACCTTGAGGAAACACAATGATAAGGAAGCAATCATTCTAATTGCACAGAAAATAACAGCGGCCTTTCCTTTGTGACTCTTCATAATGACGTGTGACATGAGGGACAGCACTTTGTGCAGGATCTGGGGAGAGGTTCTGCAGCAACAAACCCCCAAACCTGGCTCGTCAGAACTGCTCCGGAAGGTTAACCAGACAGGATTACGGCACAACTGGTTACCACAGATCTGTAAACAAGCCCGCCGAGTTGCTCAACCCAAGGATGTCGCAGACACGAAGGAAGTAACCTGAGGAGCAGAGGGAAATTCCACGGAGCCAACGATGGCGGTTTTCCTCATTCCTCTCGGGTGAGACACTCTCTGCAGTGTCTTTGCTTCTTCCCATGGCCAAGTTTAATATTCCTGCATTAAAGCCAACGTGGGCCATCTCTGTATCAGTACAACACACAGCTTGCTGTTTCGCTCTCTACACAAAACTGGAGTCTTGTCACACTGATTTATTGCTCCCATGCAAGATCATCATAATCAAAAACAACACACACACACACAAATAACTTCACTTCTAACGCTTCCAAGCAAATGCTTGCTTTTAGCCCCGCTAAACACAATGACCTGGAGATCTCATATTGAAGGTCTCTCTCAACTACTAGACATTAAGGACATAATACGCCTATTACTCATGTATGTAAAACATGCTATCTAAAAGCCTTTGTTTAGTGTTAACATCCAGTCACTCCTCAATAAAGTTTAAAGAACAAATTTTGGAATAGAACTTCATATAGAAGACCAAAGACAGCAAGTCTTGCGTTAAAGTTTAGAGTATGTAGGGAAAATATGTTGCATATAGGGGAAATTTCTCCAGACTTTTGATAAAAGAATATTTTATTAAATTTCCTCTATTTTACATGAACACATTACAGAAATAAAAAACATGTATTTATGGGATACTGATTTTTTCTGTGTTAGACAGTGCAGTCGCTCGACACAAACGTTCATTAAATACAGAGTTATACAATTACTTCATCCATACAGGCATGCATACAATAAGCATTAAAAGATGGATACTGAAGCTATTTTTAAAAAGTAACAATACCAAATTATTGGGACTGACACGTTCACATGTAGTGTGTAGTATCAAAAAGCATTCAAAATTAAATACTGTCCACCACTAAAAATTTAATTTTTAAAAAGCTATTGAAAGGCAAATTACAATCAAATGTCTCCCCCTTGTGGTGAACAATACAACTGCCTTAGAGATTACAAGTCAGCAACACAAGGCAGGACAATTTTATTCTTTGAGAAGCAAGGGAAAACAATTCAAAAGGAGCCTTCATTTTTTTATTTTAATCCCGGCCCCAATAAGTATAAAATATTGAAGAAATCTAGAGAGTATATAGACTCTATTACTGTGTTCCATGATAAGTCACATCTAAAAAACATAATGCAAAACAGACTTAATGGCCCCGTCACAAACGTTGAGAACAAACAGGTTTTTACGAACCCTTAGACACGAGTTACCACTTACCGTTAAATTTAGCTAGAAAATAAAAGGTTTTAGGGGGAAACCCAGAGGGTGTGACCACTGTAAAATAAACGGAGTTCGGGCCACACAAACAATGGTAATTATTTATGAAGGAAATAGTTCTAGGCATATATTAGTTCACAGTCGCAAACCAGAGGAGATTAGCACAAGGGAAGAAAAAAAAAAAAAAAAAACTGAAGGTGGATCTCATAGTTATTCCTTCTCTGCATAATACCATCTTATCATAATGACCTATAATAATGTAAAAACGTTTTTACTTCACAAAGATAAAAAGACAGAGGAGACACATCAGTCAACCAGGCAAGAAAAGCAGGGCTGGGTGTGACCACTGATCCCAGCGCTTGAGGGAATGTGGAGAGGATGGGGCAAAGATCACTCAGTCCTACGCAGCACGACCCTCCGCTGTCCTGCCCCCCCCCCCACCCCATCTGTTTGTTGGTCCTGCCCCGTGTGGGGGCCTCAGAAGTCACTGAGGATGCTGATGTCAGCAAACTCATTGCGGTAGCGGTGGGCGTAGAGGCCAAGCAGGAAGGACCACTTCAGAGTGAGGAAGCTCCAAACGCAGGACAGGTAGAAACTCCTGGGGTCAGTCAGAGCTAAGGCACAATATTGTCTAGTTAGTAATATGAAGAGGGAGTATCACTTACAAAGTTAAAGGGAATCATTTTTTAGCACTGCAATATTACAATACATCTGTTCCATTAAAATGTTTGTTCAGTATCTATACACTGAGCACATCAGAGAGCATCTTACATTGCTTTTGTGTGATAGCAAAAGAGAGAAAGATGAAGAAGGCCACTATGGCCAATAGGGAG
Organism: Hiodon tergisus; assembly: GCA_025775045.1. NCBI lineage: Eukaryota > Metazoa > Chordata > Actinopteri > Hiodontiformes > Hiodontidae > Hiodon > Hiodon tergisus. The sequence goes on along the minus strand of JAOVYW010000204.1, from coordinate 5,479 downwards.
AAGACGGTGCTGATGAAAAGGAAGAACTTGAGCCCCTTCAGCCAGGTCCGCCAGAAATCTTGCAGGTACATGATGTGGGTGACAAGAGCCCAAAGGGCCAGCACACCTGTGGGAACACACACACACACACACACACACAATGACTATTTCCTTATGATGGTTTTTTACACCAGCCCAAGCCCCTTCAGCCACTCCTTAAGGGTACCTTGCAAACCATCAACTGCTAAATGTCCGCTACGCGTGTTCACATGTTGCACAGCATAGCCAGATCTGTAAATAAAATGCCTGTTCCCCGGTTAATCACACAGAAGGGCACTTACTCAGCAACGTCAAGGCAATTACTCAACACTTTCAAAGAGTAAAAATGACAAGTGAAATGTCTAGAGTACGTGGGCTATTAAACTTTAACTCAAATGCAGTTTCCTCCTCCCTCCCCCAGGTGCCAGTAAAGCCAGAACTTCGATTTTCAGTTCTTGTTAACAACAACAACAACAACAACAACCACCACCACCCCATTGTCACTGATTTAACAATTTCTAGAAATTAGACTGGAACCCTGAAATTACTAGCTGAAGCATTTTAAATGACAGAAACACATTAAAAAGGCAATAACTATTTAGTCTATCATCAAAGGAAGTATTTGTTACAAGTCAATTTGATCCATCTTTATTTTAATTGTATATTCATTAGTATGGTGGGTCCATTAAGTATACTATGTATAACTGTATCTTCAGTAGTATTAACAGTGTTAGTTTGTGGCAGGTGACTAGGATATTTTTGTAGAAGGCCACTGCCTAAATAAGTTGTTAAATTAAATTGTACAAGAGGCCTGAAGGCCTGAAAAAAGCTAAGTGTAGAGTGTAGAGTGTAGACATTATGTGTTCCCATGTCAAAGCCAAAAACCTGAGCATGAGGATTATGGACAAACTGAGACTGGGTCAAACCGGTCCAATCGAGGCACCACTAAGAAGGGGATAACAGTAATCCAGATGGGTGGAGGAGATTAGGGGAAGCACCAACATCCTTGAAGCAGAGTGAGGGTCTTAGTTGAGCAATGTTTCTCAGGGGGATAAAAGCTATGGTGTCGACGTTTTTCACGTGATCTCCTAATGAGAGAGTGCGATCAAAGATGACACCAAGGCAATCCGCTTGAGACAAGGCCACAACGGTGCACCAATCAACAACCAAGCTGAAGAGCGCATTTAGCAATTCACTTTCCATCATTTTAAACGTATCCCCAGTTGTCATAAAGAGAAGACCCTGGAAAATATGGGGCTAAAAGGGCAACAGATTTGGTGCCATCACATACTGGGATGCCCATAAAGCACAGAAACTGCTACATATTTAATTTGTTGCAGCACTGTTTGTGTGATCAGATCTCACGTCTCTAAAAGCTAAAGCAGGTGACACATAATGTTTATGAACAAACGGTTCCAGAAAAACATGAAAATAATTAGGTGAGAAGCTAAAAATACAAAAGATGAAAAGAAAAAAAATGACAGAACTTCAGGATGCCTGCTAGCTATACCGGATATTATATATTTATGTAAAAACTAATTATTGAGCTCTGCAGTGCATAATGCAAAATAAATGAAGCCACGAGCCACGAAAATATCAAATTTATCATCATCTTGACGTACTTAACATGACAGTGCTTTTATTCATGCTCGATGTCGAAGCAAAAATAAACTCTTATTTGCTAAGACGGGAGACATTTTAAAACTGCTTTTAAATGACGAATTTCATTCCCAGCCTATTGTCAAGCCTCAGTAATTGCATTTTAATGAACGTGTGCATTCTAATCAAGGTGTGTATAATACCAATTAGTTTACCTCATGTAAAGCAATTATCGTTAGATATTTGACAGTATAATCACATATTAGTAGTACTGCTAGATGATAAATCTAGTGTGTGTGCGTATATATATATATATATATATAGTATCGCGTCAAAAGAAAAAAGTGTGGTTACCTGTCTGATAGTTACTGGCAAGTTAGCCACCTAGCTACTTACCTTCAGCGCCGTTATCAATTAGCCTATCCATGGGGTTAACTGCCTGTCGCCATATGACAACCAGAATTTAAGAGGACGGGTGGTTAACAATCGAACACGAATAGGCCACTGTTGTATATCTAATCGTGAACACAAGAAAAACGACGCAGACAACATTTTATAACCGAATATACTGTACCCGATAAGCCGCCCATAGCCGCCGTCCATGGTTGTTTATAAGCGATGTTCCACACAAGAAACGCCGACAATCCCACCACCATCCCAAAACTGGCATACCCTATACTAATATAAGTCTTTTTTATCCCCATTAAGACCTATCGCGTAGTAATGTGAATACACAAAAATCAGCTTTTTGCCGTTTACTCTCTATCGTTTCGCAAACATAGCCTGCTATAACGTAAGCTACTCACAGAAAAAGTGGTAATGAAACGCTAAACAGCGACGCCTCCCAAGATAGTTGCTAGTTAGCTACTACACTACAACTCAGATGTGAACATATTATCAAACTAAAATGAATCCTCGAATTAGAACAGCTAATTTATCTTCTTTTCTTTTTTTTACAGAAAACCACATGACCGATCTCTATTGTGATTTATTTTTCGCTAGCATTATAATCCGTTTACCACATAATCTTCAGGGCAACAAAGACCACTAGGGGGACAAGATCAAGACCACTGACTCGATATTTTCGTCCTCAACTTCGTCGAATTTTATTTAATGTCACCAATATATTTAAGGGCTGCGGACACGTTACGAAAACATCAGTTTGCCCAATCCTGTGCTTGAATAAACCCCCTTTCCGCGTTTTGCACTTTTTATTGAAATTGTTTTGTGCAAACCGTCATAACCGTTTCAGGTGTTTTTTGAATGCTGTTTAATGTGATCAAATATCAACCCACTGGAGGGCGCAGTGAGCCAAAACAGCCGGACGCAGTTTGTATGCGCTTCCTTGTTCCGTTGGAGTTGTTCTCTGAACCAGTTTTAAAGAAGGTCAAAGCCGTAAAGTTCACTGAAATCTCGTTGCCAAGTCTTAATCAACCAAGCTTTATTTGTTATAGCTCATTTTTACAATTATAATTTGTCTCAAAGTGCTGGGCGGATTGCATTTTCCAAACGCATTTAAAATAATAATAATAATAATAATAATAATAATAATAATAATAATAATAATAATAGTAATAACAATAAAAACAGACCACCCAGAAGAAACCAAAGAACTGAATAACTGACCCCAGAGGCAATCATAAGAACTCCTTGAAAATGGTATAATAGTAGACAGATCTAAAATAAAACAGAATAAAAAAAGTATTTAATGAGGAGTTGAGTTGATAGCTGGGCAACTTCAGCACTTGTGGAAGGTCCAGGGACAGTGCCAACAGAGCACTACAGCCATTTCAAAGACATGAATTTGCCCAATCTTAAACAGGTTACATAGATAGTGTTTCAATAGCTCATCATTTGGTTAATAAACCACGCAGTCTTCATTGTTCCATTTAACATTAACGCTCAAAAACAACATCCAATAAAACACGTCTAAAACCGCATTGAATTGATAATTATTTTTACAAGGTAAAAGCAAGATTTTCACCTGATTCAAAGGTAAAAGAAGTTCAGACCATCTAGCGGCTTTTGCACGTCTGGAAAGAAACGTTATGCGCAGTAGATAACAGGAAAACCTCAGACCTGAGAAGCACTGTCTAGTTGTGGTCTATAAAGACACAATTTGTTGTACATTATAAAGGGTTCTTAGTGAGTTAATTTGATTTAATTCAGGTTAAGTTCCACCCTCAAATCTGCAACAGTAGATCCTGCTATTATCATCTATACCTGCTTCACAAACTTTCCACTTTATGGTCTAAACTGTATTTGTTTCTAGCTGCATATTCTCTGGATGTGAGAGGATATTTTAAATAACATGCTGAATATATGGTGTGGTTTAGAGATTAGCATTGCTGCTGCTGCTTAAAAACGACTGAGATTTGAGATTAGTCTGAGTGTGCACAACAGCTGTCACACTGTGAAGACCGAATGACCAATGCCTCATCATTGCTTGTAAGACTCAGGTAGGAAGAGCCCCTCGGCCACCCTGGACGCGCACCTCGTTGGTTCTGTGACAGAACAAGGGGCCACCCGGGGGTTAGTTCCAACACTGGTCACCCTCCCTCAAAATTGCCCCACCCCACCCCCCAACCACCTTCCCCCAGCCACCGGATGCCATTCGTCTCCAATCAGAGAGAAGCAGGATGCTGGCTGGTAGTCGTAGCACAGACACAATCATTCCCCCGCACACAACTCAGGACACGAATCTGTTGGCATCTCTGCCCATCACGTGTGAGTGAAGAGAGTAGGGGATCCAATCTGAGTGGGTCTCCATGCAGCAGCCAGAGGGAACAAACAGCTCTGGTAGGAAATCGATCTTGCCCAGAATTTAGTCAGCTTTTAAAGTCAGCTATGATTACTTTACGCTTGGTTCAAATGTTTTACAGTAAAATTTAAAAAATGCATTGGTTAATGTTAACATCTGAAAAAATTGTAAAACCTTTGGCAGAATCAAATTTTCTATTGTCTTTGTACGTTTTATTTAGTAAATGAGAGAACTTGTGAAATTATTTCAGGGCGATACCACTGCATCGATGAGGACACGTGCATCGTAACACTGTTCTGAGAGGGAATCAATTATCCAAGTGCTACCACAAAATCTGAAACTTTAAAATGTCTGTTAATATCAGGTTATGTTGTGGGTCAGGAAAGGAAACTAAAATATATCAAGACGAGTAGACGTGTTCCACTTTTTATACTCAACATTACCTGTTAGTATTCCTTTCTCTTTTTATTTAGTTGTTTTTTAGCATTAGTTTAATAGAAGCTGCGAACCAAAAAATAGCCAAATTTTGTTATTGTATGTTAACACTCTGTGAGATTGACCTGGCTGACTAACTGGGCCCGGGCTCACCCAGGCCCACCTGTGGCAGTAAGAACTGCTCTTTTTAATAACTGTTGTTATAAAAGAGAGTCCTGAGTTGCAACTATTAAGTGCTGATGAAATTATTTGCTTATAGTCTTCACAGCATGAATGTCGTCCGAAACAAAGCTCAGAACCTTCTTTATAGAAAGAAAATAGTTATTGTTGCACGCATTGGATAAACTTGCTTAGCTTGAGGGTTACAATAGGTAGAGAGAGCCTGCCAAGAAACTTACTGGGCCAGAAGATTTTCCGGGACTCTATTTTGGACACAAATATAAAACGTAGTTCATTTTTAAGGGTAGAGGTGAAGGGGAAGCACAGGATGATTCTGTGTATGGGTGAGAGGGTGTGGTGTGTCCCTGGGGAGCTGTGACTAAGAATGGGCAGTGGCTGTATCCCCTCCAGCCTCTCCGTCTCCCTCTTCGTCTTTCCTGGTCTCTCTCTCTCTCTCTCTCTCTCTCTCTCTCTCTCTCTCTCTCTCTCTCTCTCTCTCTCTCTGTC
>JAOVYW010000203.1:0-17908 GCA_025775045.1 Hiodon tergisus | reverse complement strand
ATATTAACACACACACACACACACACACACCCATAGGAACACACACACACACACACACACGCACACATTGTGACACACAGACACACACACACACACCCCCATAGGAACACACACAGACACACACACACACACACCCATAGGAACACACACAGACACACACACCCATAGGAACACACACAGACACACACACCCATAGGAACACACACAGACACACACACCCATAGGGACACACAGACACACACACCCATAGGAACACACACAGACACACACACCCATAGGGACACACAGACGCATAAATGCACTACCACCCTCTCTCACACACATAATGATCTCTCCCACAAATCCACACAATACACTCATATGCACTCTAGACCAAGACATAGCACTGCACACGTACCATTTGTTAAGACCTCGGCCCTTTGTCATGTGACAGAGCATTTAAGCACGGCATTGGCCTGGTTTCATCCAATGTATAAAAAAAGGGGTATCTATGGAGTGATACCCACAATTTAACCGCTAACCGTGCTAGCTGTGATTATGCTAAGCAAATATAAGCTCAGAACAGTAATGAATAGTAAGCCTGATTTCACTCTTCCTAAACTCAGCAGATCATTAAATTGAAACACACACTAACTCATGACGCGTAGATCAAGGAGGCCACACCCCTAACTACCCACTCACCTTGACGGCCACGCCCCTGGTTTCAGGGAACTCCATTAGGTGGTAACTCAGATCCTCCACCCGGCTGGTCTGGAGCTTCAAGCCGGACGCCCGCAGGAGGGCCTGGACCAGGGCTCGGGTTCTGTTGTCCACACTCACCCGGGCGATGATCTAGGACCGGCCCAGAAAGACAGCCCCAGTGGGCAGAGGAACCGGTCAAGAACCTGGCCAGCCAGCCAAAGCTCTACACCAGTGCCGACAATGGCTTAAAATTCAGAGCACACGGTAACATGGGGGTCTAAACACCTACAAAACACAGTCTAAGGTAGGGGAACAATATTTTTGAATTTTAAATGGGGAAAATTAACGGGAAACAATTTGTTTTTCTTTATAAAATACAAGCATATTGTAGCTAAACTTAGCATGCTGGTTTAGAGGAATGGATGGTTTTTTTCCCAGTCAAGTACCAAAAACCCTTAAAATTACACCAGTGTTAACAATTAATACATTTTTCAAATGCTAAGCAAATTACATTTACATAATTATAACGATAATAAAATAAATATTAAGCTGTAGCAGTAGAACAGTATTATTGTCAAAATAAACCCTGTTCAAGAGGTCACCTGTCTCAACTGTGTCTGTAGGAATTTTTGCCCATTCTTCCAGAAGAGCATTTGTGAGGTCAGACAAGAGGGCCTGGCTCACAATCTCCATTCTAGTTCTTCCCAAAGGTGTTCGATAGGGTTTAGGTCAGGGCTCTGTGCGGGCCAGTCAAGAGCCAGGAGAACGTTTCCTGCCTGACTGCATTGTGCCAGCTGTAAAGTTTGGAAGAGGAGGGATAATGCTATGGGGTTGTTTTTCTGGGGTTGGCCTAGGCCCTGTAGTTCCACTGAAGGGAAATGTTAATGGCTCAGCTTACCAAGACATTTAGGAAAATTCTGTGCTTCCAACTTTGTGGAAACAATTTTGGGAAGGCCCTTTTCTGTTCCAGCATGACTGTGCCCCAGTGCACAAAGTAAGGTCCATAAAGGCATAGTTGGATGAGTTTGGTGTGGAAGAACTTGACTGGCCAGACTGACCTCAACCCTATCTAAAACCTCTGGGATGAACTAGAACGGAGATTGCGAGCCAGGCCCTCTCGTCCAACATCAGTGTCTGGCCTCACAAATGCTCTTCTGGAAGAATGGGCAAAAATTCCAACAGACAGACTCCAAAATCTTGTAGAAAGCCTTCCTAGAAGAGTGGAAGCTGTTATAGCTCGATATTAATGCCAATGGATTCAGAATGGGATATCATCAAAGCTCCTGTAGGTGTAATGTGTAGGTGTCCCAATACTTTTGTCCATATAGCGTAGCTTCCACATCACAGTTCAGTTTCTTAGGACAAAATTCACGAGATTAAGATCACACTCTTAAAGTGCTTATGCTTAAACATAAAAAGCATAACCGCAGGAAACAAAACCATTACATACAGTCCACACACTGAAAGTTTGTGGGTCTTGGCGATGAGGACTTTGACTTGTTTATGAGTGTGAGCGATTGTGTGACAAAGGCGAGGAGCGGCCGGCGGTAACCTACCTTCTCCCTCTGCAGCAGCAGCCGTTTGGCCGCGTCCTCCGCGGCTCTCTGCTCTCTGGTCTCACCCCCCTCCCCTGGCTTCGCAGAAGGGGGCTCCTCCTTCACCGCAGCGGCGTTCTTGGAGTCGGCCCGAAACTTGGGAACGAGCGGGGTGATGTAACTGCCGACGAAGGCCTGCACGCTGGGAGCCGGGTACGAGAGGTAGTGCCCAATGCCCTTCTTTGGGGAGGCGGCGGGGGGAGGGGCCGGAGGCGAGGGCGTAGCCTGTGAAGGAGGCTGGTCAGACCCCGGTTCCCCACCGTTTGGGGGGCTTTTGTCAGGTTGGCGTGGGGAGGCCTTGGTCAGGCCGTCATTGGGGTCAGGCTGTGTTCCGCTCGCGTCCGTGGAAGTGCTGAAGTACGCGTTGATGTGACGGGCGAGGTAACTGTAGGTCTGATCCAGGTTGGCGGAGAGCTTGCTGGGGTGGAAAAGCCCTGGCGTCTGCTCCCCGTCCGCTTCGGCGGTGGAAGCGCCCCGTCCCGGTGTAAGCGGCGCTGACCTGGGCTTACCGTCGGCCTGGGCGGGTGTCCCTGACGGCGGTTTTCCCTCCTGAGGAGCAGCGTCAGTCCCCGGACGGTCAGCTTCAGTAACCGGGGTCGCCGGCGGCGTGGCAGCGGGTTTGAGCCGCGACACCTTGGAGAGGATGTCGGCGTGCGTCCCGCCGACGGCTTTGGTGACCGAGTCCAAAGTGTTCCGGAGCCGCGACTTGTGGCGGCCCGAGTCGGGCGTGCTGGAGAAGAAGACGCCGGCGCTCAAGTGGACCTCACAAGCACGTCGGCCGTTGCTGAAGAGCCCTCCCGCGGAACCCCTGCTTTTCGCACCTGGGTTCTGCGCCCAGCCCAGAAAGCCGACGTTACGGGAAGACAGGGGCAGCCTTCCTGTCCTGCCCAGCCCCAACACGCAGGTCCCTATAACCCCCTGGCTGGTCATTACTCAGGCCTGGTCTTCCACATGTAACCCCTCAGAAGGGAAGAAAACCTATAAACCTCTCCTCTTCAACGTACGTCACCTAACCGCAAAGCACAAGAAAGACACAGACAATACATAATCGGAATTACATACACATTCAGCAGTCCAATTGATCATGAGAAAAATACGAAACTCCTGTATTTATCTATATGATAACCTATACCTTACTTACAAAAGCTGTTATAACGTTTTACTATATCAATTAAGACAAGCGTTAAACTTTCTTTAGCTAAGAGTATAGGTTTTATACTAATACGGGGTCGTGCGGGGAAATAGTTCACAAACCGCCGATATAGGAATAACAACTTGGAACAATTTATCTATAATTTTACAGTAACTTGGCTCCGTTACGTGGAAGGGTAGTCAATGAACATTCAAAGCTGCCAGTGAACTGCGCTTTAAGTAACGACGCTAGTAAAATTCCGCCAGAAAGGTCAACTTGTTTGAACTTCGATGCACTGACAATACCACATTGTCGAGTGGGTAAAATGTCAGGTGACTAATTCAGGTCTTTTTTAAAGCCTGACTACGAAAGGTCAGGGCCGATAGCAACATTCAATCAGCTGTAAAGTCGTCCCACGTCACGACGGGCATAAGTCACACTGAGTTCTAGGGACTGTAATTGGATACCAAAAGCTAATGGTTTAGAACAACGTTCGGAAATTAAAAAACGTAAAGCAGACACCGATGTCAGGATAAAACTGGCCCAGCTATTAAATTGGATTCATATATAAATAACAATTTCTCTTAGCTACTAAATTACAAATATATCAGCATTGCTGTCATACTGATCATATATATTACAATTGTAAACCCGGCACCAAATACGATTCACTGATTTGACAAATAATTTGTTTGTATTATTTACTAATCATGATGTAGCTTGCCTACTACAGAATGCTGTAACGTTATTAATAAAAGAATAACCCGCAGAAACGGCTTTGGGGAGTAATACTTTCAGATAGAGAACTTACCAGTTGTCATTTTGACCACTCCAGGCACTAGCACTCCGTGTTTTGGTTTAGCTAGTGCGGCAAATCATTTTTTTACATTTTTAACACGGATGAAGCTACGGACGGAATAATTTGTCCGCGTCCCCCTCTACAAAACTGCATGAGAATAAAATAAAAAAAACACATTGTCACATTGCCTGGCTAGACACAGAGATTGGCTTTTCATGTTCGTCTCCCGAATAAGTAGCATTCCGATTGGCTGGCATTCAGCTGGATGAACACCGAACAGTAAGTTGAACCTGTGTGTCAATTTAAATGTAAATTTAAATATTGAGATATTATAGTTGATAACTTACTCATGGGGTGGTACCGGGAAACGTGGTGTCCCTACTTATTATCATTAATGGTGTAGATAATAATAATACATTATTATAACAATACTATTACTACGACTACTACTGATAATAATAGTAATAATGATGATCCGAGAACTCCGCACCAATGGAGTTGAAGCGGACAAGTCAATATTAAATGCAAACACAATTTACAGCGTCAACTAACATGATAGTCGCGGTGACTACGACCGCTACAATCCAGTTTTCCGACCTATAGTTGATAGTTGTAGACTTCGTATATCGCATCAGTTCTACGTATTCAGAATTATTTTCGGAAGCAAACTTGTCCCTCACGATTTTCCGTCCTTTCCTCCAGGTCCGGTGTTTTTCGTGACCTCAACAGCTGCACCAATACCTGGATCTACCTGCATTACAGCCATTACAAGCCTCAGTGGCATGTAGACCTCGGCGTCAAAAATTTATATTAAATGAAAATGGACGCTCAAATTGTGCTTATGCAATTAATGTCCAACAAAGAGCATATGTCATCCATGTCAATTTAACAATGTTCATACATTTATTTATATGTATTGTGGAGACAATATCCAGTATTAATCGTGACTCCAAACCCTTTGAACATACAGCTGTTCCAACACAAGATATTGTATTGTGCCGTGGCAGGCCAGGACTTTTAATTTTCAGTGCCAAAACCAAGCAAACTTCTTCCTAAATTTCCCCACAGGTCATTGCTAGTAGCTACATATTGTCTTACAGCAATGCGCTGGGGTCACCAATAAAAGGGCCAGGCCTGTTAACGGCGCTTCAGGATCGCTACACTGCCTTCCCCGGGTAATTACAGTGGTTATCTCTTTACTCAAGAAGGGCAGCTGCTCGTTTCACGAGTTCCCGGTTCCGATGTAAAGTCCTGGGAGTCCATGGCCACGGTGAGATTCAAACTCTGGTCTCCCGAGTCAAAGGCAACAAAGTTAGTTATCACTAAAGGGCACAGGCAACAGGGTTCGTCATTAGGACTAGGAAGACTGGCTCCTCGTGGCACTTTAACCCCTAAACTAGGGCACTTTTCTGTGCGTCGCTCTCAGATTCCTAAATCTAGCGAAGCGCGTATTGTCGCGAAGCCGGTGACTTCTAACTACCCAGAAAGCGTGATCTGTTTCTTTCAGTTTTAAGTAACAGATATAAATATAAATATATAAATGCAGGTATAAAAACCTGAACTGCGTCTTCCCCCACATCATGACTTTCAAAGTACAAACTGAAAATCAATGCAGTGTAGGTTTATTTCAGCTAATTCTTATAGCAATTATTTATATTTGCTGTATGTATACCCTGGGAAATTCTCCTGCACTTTAGTCCCCCACCCCGCGTTAATATTCTACCGTACTACGTTATTAAACAGTAATATCTAGTTTAGTAATAACTGCCAACTAATAAAAAACCACACCGTGTAGGAACACTGGTTCATTACGTATAGCGTTCTCGACACTGGAATAAAACACGAAATGAAAGGGGTGCATTCGGCGCAATTGCAAACAGGCAGACCAACACTTTTTTCTATTAATGTTGCATTCGTTCAAATGCTGTATAGATATCTTAAAGTAAGAAACACTCCTGCACAGGCATTGCATTTCTATATAAATACAGCATGCGTGAAATTAAAATAATTACTGTACCTGTGTATTAATCTACCTGAATACATTTTTATAATTTAAAATGTTTATTTGCATGCGGTACATTTAGTGTTGTAAGAAAAAGTACTATTCTTTCGAGTGTTTACCTCTACGATACAGTTTTTATTTATTTATTAAGTAACGGTTTATATTTAAGCAAACAAGTTGTCCGTTAACAATTATAACTGCTTATATATAACAGCTTATAATAGCATACATCCAACAGCACTTCAATTCTGGGTGGCAACATTCATGTCGCGAAGTGACGTTTGCAATTCTGACCGCGACAAAAGTTCCACGTGCATTATGCTCATGGTCACGTGATAAGGATACAGACCAATAGAATTTCGATTCGTGGTGTTTCGGTTCTGGAATGCTGCGTTGAGTGGAATGTCATCTATACAACCCTAGCCAGCTAGATACGGCTGCTGGTGAGAGAAGTCGCTACCGGGGTTAAGGCGAAATTCGCAGTTTGCACTATGCTGATTAGTTACTGTTATGAACCGTAGGCAACAGCGACCACGAAAACGTATCTATCGAAAACGCCGTCTATCTTTTGCGGGGCATTGATGTTCAGGTCTCCTTGTTCTGGGTTCTTCATCGTCTAACTTCTGGCCCGCAATCTGTACGGCTAGCTAGTTAGGTAACGGGTTATTGGGTGTGTGTTCAAATAATATTCGAAAGACCGTTGCAACGGTAAGTTATTTATATGATATATCTGATAGTTATCTAACGTCTGTGGAGCAATATATGCATTTTAATTTTTTTTTACACTTGCTTGACCGGCTTGTTTGCCGTTCAAATCTTTAAAATGTTATTTCTTAGTTTGGTTTTCAATCACAGTCATTGAAATATTTGTGACGCGTTTCTCATGAAATGCAACCTAGTTGGCTGACAAACGGTTAGACACGAGTAATCTGAAGTTTAAAGCAAAATCAGCTTAATAATAACTAGCAAAATATTTAAGGAGATGGATGTAACTTTTGTGTTCAGAATTGTAACGTTAATTATTAAAATTATGAAAATTAGTAATTTGGAATATGTAAGCTTTAGTTTTAAGATATCATTCCTAAGTTGTTACCGATAGTTTTTTTTTTTTTTTACTTATTAGTTTGTTAACTTAAAATAACATTGCCAGCTTGTTGGAAAAAATACAGATGTACGCCATTAAAAAGGGTTTTAGTGAAAAATAATAAAATAATTTGTATGTCAAAAATGTGCTAGTGAGTTCAACATGTAGCGTCCGCAACTGAAGTTTCTTTTCGCACCGACTCTTCCAGGGTTAACCGGCGCCATGGCAACTGCACAGTCAGCCTTAACGTATGCAGTGTGCATTCTGGTGATAACGGAACTCATACTGGCCAAAAAAGACTACTATGACATTCTGGGTGTGCCAAAAGACGCCACTGAACGTCAGATTAAGAAAGCCTTTCACAAACTAGCGATGAAGTACCACCCTGACAGAAACAAGAGCCCAGATGCTGAAGAAAAGTTCCGGGAAACCGCAGAAGGTGAGTTCCGCATATAAGATTGTGCCCATGCTTGTAATTCATTCCAATAAGTTGCCATGTTTTTTTTTGGTTTGTTTTATCCTTTGTTGGTTATATGGTTGATCGTTCTTAAATAAACGTATTTTAAATGTTCCGGGAGCTATTTTCAATGCAAATTGCGTTTAAAATGTGAGTAAATTTCTAGTAGGGCATTACCATGTTTGATAGAGATTGAAATACAATAGCAATAATGTTCCATGTTCTTTTTTCTGCCCAGCATATGAGACTTTGTCGGATGAGAAGAAGAGACGGGAGTATGATCAGTTTGGGCATGGCTCTTTTCCCAAGGATGGCGCCAGAACGGAAAACGGACAGCACTTTCATCAGCCTTTCAACTTCGACTACATGTTCAAAGACTTTGACATTTACAGCCAGAATCGGCACTCCCGACAACAGAGGCACTTTGAAAACCACTTCCGGGCCCACCAGGAGGTCCACAATCGCCACAAGAGGCACTTTCAGGGGACGTTCGGTGACGGGATCTTCGACGACATGTTTGATGACATGGAGAAGATGTTCACGTTCGACAGCTTTGAGAGCGCACGCAGGCACGCCGGACAGGCTGAGAGCAGGTTCCAGGGTTCTGGCAAACAGCATTGCAGAACCGTCACACAGCGACGGGGCAACATGGTGACCACTTACACAGACTGCTCAGGTTCCTGAGTCCGGACTGCCCCTCAAGAGGACTGGTTTGTCAGGGTTTAGCCATTTTTGAATTTTGGTATTAATTATTTGGAAAGACTCTTAACAATTCGTTGCTGTGAACGAAGTTCAGATATTTGCAGCTAGTGAAGGCTTACTTTTGATTCTTCTGTGTTTATCTTATTTAAAAAGACTAAACATTTTCACGTCAAAGTTCACATCATTTAGTCTTCCTATTGTTGCTTACAATCATTTATTTGGGTGTTACCACAAGATTCGTTGTAGTATTGGCAGACATATAAATTGTGTACATGTATATTTATACAATCCCAGTCAAAAGTTTGAGTACAGCTGCTTGAAACTAGGTTATTATTAACTAGGTTCATCATTATCTGTGCTTTTAATTATATAAAAATGTCTATAAACATGTATTTCATTATATGATATAGTTACTTAGATATGCTGATAGTCAGTGAATTTAATTAAAAAATTCATTTAAGTATTTTATTATACTTTAATAATAATAATAATAATAATAATAGTAATTATTAAATGCCTACAACAATTGGTCATATGGAGAAGAGAGGGTATTGCCAGATTTTAAAAAGTATAGGAAAGTATGGTTAGGATTTAATATTTCATTCAAACATTTATAAAATGCCATTTTAAGTAAAAATGTAATTCTTGTGAATATCAATGAAATGGTCACCCTCAGCAAGGGGAGTGCAGTCTGAACCCAAGTCAGTTAAAAGTCTAACAGGTGTATAACACAGCACTAGAAGACTGTTCTAAGTACAACAGTGTCTTTGTTAGATGTTCTCTGGATTAACCAGCGTGTTACCTCAGTAACTAATTATTACTAATTATTGTTGCCAGGTGAGGATCTGTGATTACTAGAAACATAGGTAGCATAGTCACAAGTATTTACAGAAAATTATACAGCTTATACAACATTGAAAAAAACAAAAAACTTATTTCTCACTAGTGTACTCAAACTTTTGATTTGTGTGTGTGTATATGTTTATATGTAAAACGATTATATTTCATATAATTCAGATTGCCAATATTGCAAAAATTATTTTTAATGCCAGAAAAAGTTGTAACATGGGCCCTTTAGCTATTTAAAAAAAAACTATTTATGTTGAGTCTATACCCATAAGTCCTAAGAATATCTTGGAGGACAAAAATGATTTGATCAGATTACAAATTGCTGTGTTTTTTCTGGGTTTGCTGTTTTTGTTATTGTTCATTGTCATTAAGGTGAACACAATGGTTGTACACATTGGTATTAAATTTATCCTTGATGTTTTATTATAGCGATAAACAGTTTGAAAAACTCGTAATAAGCTTTAAGAAGATTATCATTTTTAAGACTGGTATCTTGCCTAGGTTAATTGTAATGCTTTTTGAATATGGCCGTTGTTACTCTGAATGCCCGTGTTTTCATTGTTTGGATTTGACTCAGTTGGGGGAGGTTGCAACATATTTTCAGGAATTTGATTTGTAAACTCCGGGTTGTCAGTTTGAGACCTCAAGGCTTGTATTGGTTAAGAACTGAATTGTATTTTATGATCCTGCTCAATTACTGACTACTGTAAATGCTGAAATTGACTAAATGCTGTGTCAGTTTCGAAACAAATTTGAATGACGGATTTAGTATTAACAACTATGGAATGAAAACAATCTGCCTTTTCAGGTTTTCAGCTCGTTTCTAAATCCGTATGGATAGTGTCGGCATAAAAAGTGTCTCTGCTTTGATTGCTTACCCATGCAATGTGTTCCCTTCAGGTTTTTGGACTTTCACAAAAAGCTTGCAAACCACACGAGTAATGAAAACGCTATTAGAAGGTTGTGATGCAAACCATAGACAATATTTGAGTTTTATTATTTTTGATTTTCCCCTCCCTCTCTGCTCGTCTTTGCCCCGTTCAAGAGGACAACTTGAATTTAATGCTTCAAAATGCTTAAGACGGCCCATATTCTACCTTTAACATATCAACTGTTACCTCATATCATCCCTGTGGGTTTGCCTGTCCTATTTAATTTGTGCAATATGTTTAGTCTGCCTTGTGTTTTATTTTCCTCTTGTTTGCTCGTTACTTGATGGCCTCTCTGCTATGAGAAATTTATGTACAGCTGAATTGTCTTGCACTTTCGATATTTTAATCCTATGGATAAAGATATGTTAATCTAACAGACTGAGCTGTCAACGATTGTGGCACATTTGCTGTTGGGAGAAATAAAACCATTCGTGCTCCAGTTTTGTCTTGTTTGCGTAATTTAATAAATATTAAATGTTTTAAATACGGATTTTAATAGCAAAGTACCATACATACCACACAAACTCCTTTGATTTCAAACGAAACCTTATCCAGGAAATAGTTTGAAATAAAACGATTTAAGTTTTCTGTACTGGTGACTTTGAGTGGGGTTTTTTTAAGTTCCGTTTTCAATTAAATTATCACAACGATAATGTTGTTTCGTTGCGAAGTATTGAAATAATTAGGAAATGTAGTCCGTTTCAAGTGAAAAGAACTGTCATCGTGCGTATACTCCAACTCCCAGAATGCAACGCTAATATATTGGGGTAGTCGTTAACTGGGCCGGGTTGGTTTAATGGTAGCTAAGTGAGGGACATTGGACGACTTTGTGCCCCAGTATAATTGGATAGCTGACCAGCTAGTCCATTCATTTTGACAGGGGCTCGTTTTGCGGAATCATGGAGGCTCTTATCCCTGTAATAAACAAACTACAAGACGCATTCAACACGGTTGGAGCGGATATTATCCAGTTACCGCAAATTGCAGTGGTTGGAACGCAGGTAAAATCTCATCTATCGGATATATTTTTAATTTAGCTTGCTTATAATTTGATTGTTTTGACGTTCGTGTATGTGCGTTAAACATCGTAAATATGAAACGCGTTTGTCTGTATTTGACCTGTACGTGACATTTAATAAAGGCGGGTAATTTACTGTTTCATGTCATTTTGACATTGATACTATTTAGTTACAAATCGAACTTGCTAATATTAACACGAACAGTTTCTAGCTGATTCTAATGAATACGTGGAATTTCAACAGACTTATGATCTTAAACGTATGTAGCTAGCAAACAAAATGATACACGCACACACGCACTAAGTTTTTCGGTGACAAGTAGATTTAACAGAGTATACGTTCCGTTTGTAGCACTCACGCGGTACCCACATCACAGGTTTTTTTCTGTCATGATGGGAAACGCATACATAAGAAACGTGAAAAGCCCAAAAAGGGCTAGATAGATCCGAGCATCGAATCAGTTTCATAACTTCATTAGAAACTACGTAGTGTGCAAGGGCAAAACGAGGACTTATGAATCATAGCAGTGGAAGCGAGTGGCATTTAAAAAATAAAATATAAATATATCGCTCACATTTAGCAACTGCGAAGTCAAATCCACTTCACCGGTATGTTTCGGTTTGTGGTTCTGAAACTTAAGCAAACTACTTGCGACCGATGCGTACATTCGTTATGGTGCAGTTAGACTTGGTCTTGCTGCCTGACGATTCTCCGAATGTTACGTATCAAACGTTTCACCTTTACCTTTCTCCCTGTACCGTCAACCCGTCCCCTTCTGGGCACATCCTTGTGCGTTTTTACATTAGCTAGTACACTTTTTGCCTTTGTGCGATATCCACGAGGGTAGCAATACCCAGTGAGTAGAGAATGTGCACCCTTTTTTCTGTAAGTGTAGCAGGATAACCAGATTTTCTTCCATAGGCAAGAAAGCATAACTTTTTCTCTATATCCAGATATAGTGTTGAAGCAGTTATTAGTAAGGGCATTAGGTCCAGATGAAGGATCAGATTTTTCTGATTTACATGATGATTGTGGAAATGTAATTGGCTTAAAGAGGTATCCTATTTCTGGTGGACTTTCACTGGTCCACAAAGAGGATGTGTTTGAATCTGGCCTTTGGATTGTAGGATCAATCAATGGGACCCTGCGTCTGTGTGACAGATGACCCAGCTCAAACTCAGGAAAGCCCGGTAGAAATGTGTATTATAAACTTGGCAAGTCCCAAGTCTGGCGTCTCACAACGCACACGTAACAGCAGACACCATCAAGTGTGTTACAACGCATACCATCAAGTGCGTGTGCGCGTATCTGCTGTATATGCCGCATATGTTAACCTAGAAAAAGATTACAGATCTACTTCTGATTTTGGAAATGTGTCGCAAGACTTACATATAATAAATGTTCATGCTGCGGACAAACTCCCGGGTGCTCAGGCCTGGTTACGGCATAGGCCTGGTTACGGCATAGGCCTTAAATGCAACTGCTCTGGGCCTTGCCTGCATGTGGAGAGTCCTGCTGCCCCAGGTGGGTGTGTGTATCAGACTGTATATGGGACGCACCTGGAAACGTCTGTAGCTGGCCCTGTATGGTGAGTGGCGTCACTGTCTGCCCCCAGAGCAGTGGGAAGAGCTCGGTGCTGGAGAGCCTTATGGGGCGGGACCTTCTCCCTCGCGGGACAGGCGTCGTCACTCGGCGACCCCTCATCCTGCAGCTCGTCCACATCGACCCTGAGGACCACAGAAAAGCTAGGGAGGAGAACGGTACGGTCCCGTCACTCACAATGCGCTCTCCCTCTTTCCCACCCTCCCTCCCTGCTCAGTCCATCTCTTCCTGTCTCTGTGCTGTGTGAGTCACCTGACGTCTGCGTTTGCGTCTGCGTTTGCGTCTGCGTCTGCGTCTGCGTCTGCGTCTGCGAGAAAGATTCGCTCTGTGTGGCTTCTGCCCTTTGACCTCACGTCGTCATTTTACTCCGACCCGCAAATAAGCACTGTGCTGTTGGGATACGTTCCACTGACACATTGTCAGATTTGGGACAGCAGTTCTGCCCAGTTTGGGGGAAAAGACTTGCTTAGGGCTTTAACAGAAAGAAACCTCGGGCCATGTTTTTTGCAGGTTTCAATCATCAATCTGAATAGGAAATGTGCCCGAATAGACGGTGATGCTACAGATATTGACATCATATCTCATCATTTATTTAAAATGATTAAAAGACAAGCTGTCTTTATAAAAGAACTTCTCGTCCTGAAGGAACACGTGTGGTTGCTACTGAGAATACTCAATCAGACTTGTTTAAATATCTGGTACTTAACGTTTTTAAGGGGGGGGGGGGGGACTTCGCTGAACACTGTAGTTAACACTTTCTCTGTCGTTTACTTCCACCCTCAGACCTCAACACGCGGAGAAACGGGCACATTCACACGGGTCCCATTTTCCATATGCCTTCTCGCCTGTGTTCGTGAACTCTTTCTATTCGCCGCCTTCCGTTTGTGCTCACATCCATTCAGTATTTGTGCCTGTTAAGGACTGCATTTGTAGGCTGGGCCCCCGTTTGTTCCTCAGTCAGCAGTGTGTGCACCAGTGGTACAGCGAGGGTTGACGTGCATTCAGATTTGCACAATATTAACGGTGCCGGGTGAGGCTGAAATTCAGTTTACAGATTAATTAAACATGGCCACCACACGGTCTGTTGGAACAAAAACCGGCATCCATAGATTGCGTGGGTGGGCTGACCAAGCCGGGGAACCACTGGTATACACTGCTGCACTGGAAAATCTCTCAGGATACCAGTAACCCGACGGTGCCGTTTCTAACGGTGAACAGAACTTGATTCTTATTCCGCAGGATCGGAGGTCGAAGAGTGGGGGAAATTTTTACACACCAAAAACAAGGTATGCACTGCGGTTACGCTACATGTCGCTCGAAGGGACGTGAACTTAACAAATTTGAAGGCATTTCCTTAAATGCATGACCCTGTTGTTTGTGCATCTGTTATCTAGAACCAAATGACTAAAGCACTGGCTTATCATTGAAATTTGAGCGTGTGTGTGTGGTGGTCTCTGGGAAATGTAGTAGAATGTGATTTACTTTTCTAGCTACTCTTCTGCTTCAGACCTGTGTGAAGTTGTATGGCAACAGAAAGCATTGTTCTGCCCTGTAAACAGTAATGATTGTGCTGTGCTTCCTTACTATCCAATCAGGTTTCTTGAAAGGAAGTTTTAATCCAGGGATTCCGTAACCTCGGGGAATTCAGATCCTAATTTCTTCCCTCACCAATGTCGTTTAATCTGCTTTAAAGTTTGTTTGTGCTCTTTTGGTTCTGCAAAGGACAGGAATTATGTTTCTTTTGCTTCCAGATTTACACAGACTTTGATGAAATCAGGCAAGAAATTGTAGGCGAAACTGAAAGAATTTCTGGAAATAACAAGGCAAGAGAATCCTCTTTATCCTTGCGGAATATAATTCAATTTTCCGTATTGCCAAAGATACTGTCAGGAATGCAACTTTGCAATGGCTGTGAAAGTGTGTTCATCATGTCTTTCAGGGCATTAGTGATGAGCCCATTCACCTCAAGATCTTCTCTCCTCATGTGGTGAACCTCACGCTGGTGGACCTGCCTGGGATCACCAAGGTGCCACCGTTTGCTCTCATACAGATTTATGGGAAACGTGGTTTTAGTTGATTCATAGGTGGGATCATTTGGATTGGTCAAATCTGTCACTGCTCCCTACAGTCACGGAAACGACGCACTCGGGAAAGTCCTGCAGAAATGTTTGATTGATTGATTGATTGATATTGTATAAATAAATAAAACCCAAATGTATGAATAAGATGATAATGAAGAAAACCCTTTCTCTCTCGCGTCTTATCCCAGGTCCCGGTGGGAGACCAGCCCAAAGACATAGAGGTCCAGATCCGAGATCTGATCCTCAAGTACATCAGTAACCCCAACTGCATCATCCTGGCCGTCACGGCGGCCAACACGGACATGGCTACCTCCGAAGCCCTCAAAGTGGCCCGGGAGGTGGACCCTGACGGTCAGCGCAGCGCCCTTGCCATCACAACGTCCCCTCGGCCCGGTTTGCACCCCGGGATGGGCAACTCCAGGTCGCCACCAGCTTTTGGTTCCACCGGAGCCCTGATTTAATCCGAATGGAGCGGTATTATATACAGGAAGCCGGCTCGCCTGCTGTGTGGGGTGTAAATCGGCCACAGATGGGAACTCCAAAGCCTGCGGGGCATCTGGGAAATGGAGTTGCTCACCCCGAGGGTCGTATCTCCGCCTCGTGTTCTGCATCGCTGCAGACTGTGGCATTTACCTTGAGTGATGTTGGCGTTTTTGTTGCCCAGGCCGGAGGACGCTGGCTGTTGTCACCAAACTGGACCTGATGGACGCCGGAACCGACGCCATGGACGTGTTGATGGGCAGGGTCATTCCGGTCAAGCTGGGCCTGATTGGTGTGGTCAACAGGTATCTATCCATGGATGTCACAACTGACATCTTTCCTGTAGGAAAAAGGACAGTTGCACACTCTATTCTGTTTGTTTAGTTTTAGACTATTGGTTAAATAAAGCAGAGAGACATTCAGTATTGGTTAGTTACACACATGCAAGTGGAGGACAGAGTGTGTGACTTTGCTTAAGTTCTGCTTCTGCACTTCCTATTGGTTAAATAAAGCAGAGAGACATTCAGTATTGGTTAGTTACACACATGCAAGTGGAGGACAGAGTGTGTGATTTTGCTTAAGTTCTGCTTCTGCACTTCCTATTGGTTAAATAAAGCAAAGAGACATTGGCCATTGGTTAGTTACACACATGCAAGTGGAGAACAGAGCGTGTGACTGTGCTTAAGTTCTGCTTCTGCACTTCCTATTGGTTGTGCCACTTCCTGTTTTTCCATTTTCACCTACCTGATTCTGAACACAGAAAAACAGCATGAGAGAAGGATTGTTCTGCCCCTCCTGGGCGTCAGTGAGCCTTGGCCCTCTCTCCTTGTCCCGCAGGAGTCAGCTGGACATTAACAACAGGAAGTGTGTGGCTGATGCCATCCGTGACGAATATGCCTTCCTGCAGAAGAAGTATCCCTCTCTCGCCAGCAGAAATGGGACCAAATATCTGGCCAGGACATTAAACCGGTGTGTCTCTCACTCTCTCTCTCTCTCTCAATTGGTCGAGGGGATTGTAGTCAGTTGGGGAACCTATCAGAATGCCAGATTTCCTGCCAGTTCTGAACGGTTAAAGAGCATTGGGCCCAGAGTAAGGGTGCCGTTTGTTACATCTAATAACGAAAATGTAAACGGTGCGAGATTGTTTCCTCCCCTGTAAATGGACCCGAGCTGTATGCATACGTAGAGAATGAATTCTGTGGATTGGGTCCCATGCGGTGCCCACACCCCTCCCTCACCCAGACTGCTGATGCACCATATCCGGGACTGCCTACCGGAGCTAAAGACCCGGATCAACGTGCTGGCCGCCCAGTACCAGACCCTGCTAGGCAGCTACGGCGAACCCGTGGAGGACAAGAGCGCCACCCTGCTGCAGCTCATCACCAAGTTTGCCGCCGAGTACTGCCACACCATTGAGGGCACGGCCAAGTACATCGAGACCACCGAGCTGTGAGTCAAATTGGCCAAAACGAGTAGTGGGCGTTACTTGTTGAAACGCCTCCATAAGGGTGAGGAATGTCTCTATGGGCAGTAGCGCCAGAGGCTTGGAGAAAACCGATCTTGTTGTTGTTGTTGTTGTTTCCGATAGTTATCTTATTATGTGCTAATCATTATTGCTGAGGATAATTTCAGTTGGGATAATAAGATGATTGGTGTACACCTTAAGCAAATTTATTGATGTTGCCCCATTAAATCCTGCTTGTCGTCTTTCAGGTGTGGCGGAGCCCGAATTTGTTACATATTTCATGAGACTTTTGGGCGAACGCTAGAATCGGTGGATCCACTGGGCGGCCTGACGACAATCGACGTGCTCACGGCCATCCGGAATGCCACGGTGGGTCAGGGGAGATGACGGCCCCGGTCGTGTGGGTAGTGTGGGCGTGGTGTGGTATGGGCGTGGGCTGATGGCGCGTGGGCGTGGTGTGACACCGTGTGGGCGTGGACTGATGCTGTGTGGGCGTGTCTGTACCTCCACAGGGACCACGGCCCGCCCTCTTTGTGCCCGAGGTGTCTTTCGAGCTGCTGGTGAAGAGGCAGGTGAAACGCCTGGAGGACCCCAGCCTGCGCTGTGTGGAGCTGGTCCACGAGGAGATGCAGAGGATCATACAGCACTGCAGCAACTACAGCACACAGGTACACCATCCGGACAGGTACTACACACATACACAGGTACGCCATCCGGACAGGTACTACACACAGACACAGGTACGCCATCCGGACAGGTACTACACACATACACACACACACTGCAGCAACTACAGCACACAGGTACACCATCCGGACAGGTACTACACACATACACACACACACACAGGTACGCCATCCGGACAGGTACTACACACATACACACACACACACAGGTACGCCATCCGGACAGGTACTACACACACACACACACACACTGCAGCAACTACAGCACACAGGTACACCATCCGGACAGGTACTACACACATACACACACACACAGGTACACCATCCGGACAGGTACTACAC
>JAOVYW010000202.1:0-51324 GCA_025775045.1 Hiodon tergisus | reverse complement strand
AATTATACAAAAAAATATCTCCATATATATATATATATATATATATATATATATATATATATAAGATAACTACTGTGAACGAATAATTCATGCTCGATAACTTAGTGTTAGTGGTAATGTATGTTATACAGCTATCATACATCAAACAAAGCTTCTTTCTAGATCCTGAGCAGAGATGGTTTGCAGAGGGGAAGAGGAGAGGGAAAGGGGAGGGAAGGGTAAAACAGAGGGAAGAGGAGACTGTGGTGAAGATAAGGAGATAATGGAGGGAGCCTCCGATATGGAGCCATACCCTGCCTTCCAAGGCCCTTTCTCACCATCAATTGTCACAGCAGACGAGGGGAAGAAGGAGGAGGAGGAGGACTCTGATAGGTCTAGATTTAAATCTGAGAAAGAGGGAGAGATAAAATAATGTGGTTCATTATTAGTGTATTATAAATCTTCACACTAGACTTTGCCAATATTCTCCCTTGCCGAGTCATATTGTATTGCAACAATATTGTTTTACGCCCTTGCGCCTGGCTTCATGCAGCAGGGTGCTGAAAACTTGTAAAATGGCTTTTACTGTTGACGCAGGACTGCCTCTGCTCTGTCTGAATTCATCATGTGACATGTGGTAACATGATCTCCTACCTGTATCATCGTGTAGCTGCATTTGTGAGTACAGGTTTTTATTGTAGAACTGGCTGTATATGCAGTAGACCATGCCCATCAGCGTCAAAGTTCCCACAGCTGCTGCTATGAAGATGCCTAGTCTGTTTTCCCTGCCCATGCGAGTATCTGTCCAGAAACAATTGCACAATATCCATAGGTGCAAGACAACAATCTGTGCCATAAAAGCATTAGTCATAATATAAACAATAAACAATATACAGTCCTATGCTGACATTGTGACTTACATGAACATTTCCAAGGTTTTGTGCAAACATGTTTGCTGTCATTTTTGCTGACTGGTCTTATGTCTTTTGCCCATTGACAGTTTTTTACTCACTCGCTTATATTTCTCAATGAACTTGACTGGTATGTTAATGCACCCACCCTCTTTACCTGGAAGTTGTCACATGACTGAAAACAAAGCTCCTGCATTTTTTAATTCTTTGCAGAATTTTGCTAGTCACAGTTGCTGCCATAATAATCTTTAAAAAAAATCTTAATCAAAGTCATATGAAAACTATCTAATGAAACAAAATGAAATAAACGTATTTAATAGACTATTCATTGCAACAGTAGTCATCCCTGATTATAGACAGATTCTAATTTAGTTGCTAATTTAATGGTCCTTGGTGCCTAGTCTCTTACAGTGTTTCTCTGGGGTTGTTTGTATTTCTTCCTCCTCTTCATAGAGCGGCTGAATTGGGATGGAGGCCTCAGGTATAGCACCTGCTTCTGCTTGGACCAAAGGGGGTTTAGCATGGTCCTGCTGATCAGATTTTGTGCTTTGCAAATGGGCAGAGGGAATTGACAGACAGAGGCTGATGGCTAACATGTAAGCAGTGAGTATGTCCATCTCTAGAAGTCACTGTAAAAGGCAAAAATAGACAATAGCATCAACTTGTGTACATCAAGATGCTATTCATATAAAGAGATCGTGAAATGTGTACTGATATATTACAGGAAAGAATGCAGGTATCATCAAATATAAACAGGATTAACTGGAGGGTGGAATAAACAACAGTTTTCAGTGTCAGAGAAATAAGGAAACTACCAGTGCTTTGCATGTTTTGCAGAACAAAATGGGGGAGGGGTAAATATTACAAATATTGACACACATTTCATTCAGTTCTTATCCTCCTTATCCTCAGTGACGCATGGCAACTCTGACATTGTTTTTAGTTTTACAAGAGCAACTGAAAATGAACCAACAAATATGTGTACTACATCAATCCAAGTATTAGCTCTTCTGTCAGAGAGGACAACATTTCATAGCTTATCGAAATTGTAGATATGAAACCACTCATGCAAATTAAGAAGTGTAGTCTTTCACAAGAATAGGCTAGAAAGAACTGATGCAAAAAATATGCCTAATATGAAGTCAGATCCTTTTATTTTACTGAATACTCACAAAGGATAATGTTCTGAGACTTATATTCCAACTATTCTATAATCAAGAAATGGATGGATCACTATCAGAATACCAACAACGAATCCTCACATACACTGGACATGCACGCTGCAACTGTCTGTGTTTGAATAATGTCTCAAATTTAGAGGCAACATTGCCTCCTACACACACGCACAAACAGAAAACAAAATGTACAACAGAACCAACACTTGCACCCTTAAGAAGAATTCAAGTTTAAGAGGTCCTCTTCTTCAAAAGGACCTTTATTCACATGTAGTACTTTTCGACTTTCCTTAAATTTGTTATAAAATAAAACATCTGTACTTACAGATCCCCGCTTCCGTGTGATTTGTTTCACTTGCTTCAGGTGACCGTGACTGATCCCCTACTCCTGATTTGTCTTCCTTCCAGCAACTCCTCACCTCCCCCGTCACAACCTCACCTCTGTTCCTGGCTCATACTCCCAAGGTGGAAACGCTACCAAGACAACCTCTCTCTAGACATTTACACATCCAAACAATAGACACGCACAAAGTGTTTACGTAGACAACACTAGCTTTACATATAAGAATATATATATACTAGAGGATATTTGAAGCATTTTATTATGAGCACATCACCTATTTGCAAAGCATACACATTTGCATGCCCATAAAATAAATGAAAGTAGTGTCAACCGGTCTATTAATTATTTGCTAAATGACAGCCTGAATGCATTCTCTTTTAAAAGTTGTAGTTCACAGAAAATTGAACCATTGCTTCACTATCGAATCATCGATTAATAAAATATTTGAGAACAGAACCCCTTTTTTTCCAACATGGTCATGACTTCCATTGTACTTAGTATAGTTTTAAATATAGTCATTTTAAATATTAAAGTAGTAATCCTCCAAGTTCTGGTTGTAATGGGCCTTTGAGCCATAGAAAGAACAGAACAACTTTAAATTACTCTATTGGAAAGCTTCTGATTCATGTAGACAGGGAGATTAATTTTCTTTCTGAATACTGTGTCTGGTGTTGAGGTCCTGCAATCTAACAGGAAGACAACACAGTCAGTGTTCTGTTAGTGTTCTGTTACACTCTGTTACGCCCAAAAATGAAATTATGCAGGAGCGTAGTAGGAATATCATTCAGATGAACGCAGCATATTACAATTTTATGATAAGGGAACTATGCTATAAGGAGAACAACAGTGTAACAAAGCCACTTAATATATAGAATAAAATTTAAGAATAAAATATTTTATTTAAAATATTGGATATTAGTTGGATATTGGTCTGAAATTACAGATGGTCTTACTCACTGACGAAAATAATAAAATAAAAAAAGATAAAATAAAAAGATTTTATTATTAAATATTAAAATAAACAGGAAAAACAGGAAAATTATTCCCTGACCCCAGAGGCAGTGGAGAGAACTGTTTGAAAATGACATAACGGTAGACACATACAGAATAACGCAAACAGTGAGGAGATAACTAGGTTCAGCAGCTTCAGTACTTTTGTTTGTTCTTTGTTCTTTCTGCCAAGACTACGCCGGACATCATAGCCCTCTTTGGATTGGCCACAGCTTATCACTCTTATGCCAGGGAGAGCGGGAGGAAAAACACTCGAGAAAAGCAGAATATGGTTAAAAGCTGATAAACAACTGTCTGTACAGCAGTTACGTTGTTACATCAGTTTTATTAACTATGGCATCGCAAAAAAGTGGTGAGATGCAAGAGATGGTGATATAGCCATTAAGGTGGCCGGAGTATTTGCTGCCACCTACGAGCATAGCCAGACCAATGCTAATAGAGAGGTGACAGCAAGGATACTTCCATTCTATATCTCAGCAAGACGGCTGAAGGACAAATTGAACAGATAGGTTTTTAATCCCGTTTTACATGTGGAGACTGACTCCCAGACAAAGTTTGTCAAGCTATTCCATAGTTGAGGGGCTATTTATGAAAAGGGGTCTACCACCTGATCTAGCTTTTGCTACTCTTTGGATGGTGAAAAAGCCGGCCTCTTGTGAGTGAAGACATCTCTAAGAATTGTAGGGGACTAGGAGGGATATACAGCTTGATTTAGCTTGGTCCTCTGGGGCAGTTAAAAAAAGCTAGCCTCTCGTAAGGATTTTAGTCGACTAGGAATTCATTTAAAAACAAAGGCCCAAGAAAATGTAGTGTCTTAAAAGACAGTGCTCAATCGGTAACCAGGGAAGGCTGCCTGAAAGAAGAGCGTTAAAATAGTCTTATCTAGAGGTCACAAAAGCAGTTATGTTTTTTCTGTATCGCTTTGACAGAAAATCATTCCAGATTATAGAAATAGTTCTAAGATTACAAAATGCCGCTCGTTATATTTTTAGTATTCAAATGAGAGATGTGTTTCAATTGTTACCCCAAACTCTGATTTCTGATTTCCTAGAATGTATTAGTAAAAAGTTAAATGTCAGCCATTGTTTTGCTTCCTTCAGGCAAGATTCTGACTTGGCAAAATACTGTTCATCGGCTGAGTTCACAGACAAATAGAGCTGTCAGACGTCCGCAGTGCAGTGGAAATTGATCCCATGTTTACGAACAACGCCACCTAGTGGTAACATGTATAAGGGACCTAAGACGGAATCCTGTGTGACACCAGACCTAACTTTAGTTAAATCTGAAAGGTCATTATTTATTTGCACAAACTGAAACCTGTTAGGTATGAAATAAACCAATATCGCATTCAAGTCTATTCGGAAGGACCTGGTCTTCCATAGTGTCAACGGCAGCACAAAGGCCAAAAAGCACTAGTACAGACCGAGAGTTATTATCAGAGGTTGTTGACAGATTTTATAATGCTGTCTTAGTGCTATAGCCTACATGAAAACCTGACTGAAGTGTCTCATAGGTATTCTTACCTTCTATGAACAAAGTTAGCTGTTGAGCTACAGTTTGGATATTAGTCTGAAATTCTTCAGAAATGTTGGGTGTCTTACTCATCTGACAAAGAATCCTTAAAGCATCTAGCAAATAATAAAGAATAGCTGAAGCTTCCAGTTCCTTCATTTGGAATGACCTGTAACAAATCTTTCAGTCATTACAAATTTTACTGCAAGTAATTTCCTTTGACATACAGCAGGCTGTCAATTTACATAAGCAGAATGATTAACTGGCATGGTAATGCCACACATTACTCATCTACGGATCCACTGTATGTATTTTTAATGCATGAAAAAAGAAGAACGGTGTCAATACATCGATGTTAATATTGCACAACTCTCAGCTGCAGGCAAAGCAGGCAAAGCATATGCACTACATGACGACAGCAGGAAGATAACTGCAGCGAGAACAGACCAGTCCCCAAATGTCCATCATCAGCCTTCTGAGTGCAGCCGCTTGAACGGCTCAGCTCTGGTCACTGTGTGTGCAGCGGTGCCTCTTGAGCTGGTAGGAGTAGGTGAAATTCTGCGAGCAGTGAGCGCAGGAGTAAGGTCGCAGCCCAGAGTGGATCCTCTCGTGAGTTTTCAGTGCTCCCAGCTGGTTGAACTGCTTCCCGCACACAGTGCACACATACGGCGTCTCTCCGGTGTGAGTGCGCCAGTGCTTCTTCAGGGTCCCAGAGCGGCCGAAACACTTGCCACAAAGGGAGCACTGGTAAGGTCGCTCACCGGTGTGCGTGCGGTGGTGAGTCTTTAGGTCCCCCAGCTGGGTGAACGGCTTGTCGCACCGGTCGCAGTGGTACGGCACCTGTCCGCTGTGAATCTTCATGTGGGTCTTCAAGTACCGAGCAGTTTTGAAGATTTTGTGACAGTTTGGACAGGAATGTGCTTGTGAAGTGAAAGGAAACGGGGAGTTGTCGTCGCCTTTTCCTCCCTCTGTCTCCTCCTCTCCGTCTTCTACTCCTGGAGAATTATGGAGGGATTGGTGTTCGTGAAGTAGGTCTAGGCAAGGAAAGCTCCGGCCACATTCAGCACACAGGTACAAAGTTTCCCCCCGGGCCTCTTCTCCCTTTCCCACACCATTTCCCTCGTGAGAACAGTCCTGGTGGGAGCCAAGGGAAGGAAATGAAGGAAAGCTTTGACCGCACTCGTTGCACAGAAAGAGTGTTCCTTCCTGACAACAGCACTCGTTCACCCCATCTCTTTCACTTTGTCCCTCCCTCCTCCTTCCACAGTGATCGCAGGAGTTATCTCTCTTGATCTCTATGTTGCCTAGCTGCTTTTCTGAAGAGAGGGAAAGAGTTTGTGGAAGGCCTTCTGTTGTATCTCTCTTAGGAATTTGCTGGACATCTTTCTGGGTATAGCGGGGTGATGGAATTGGAGCAGATGACTTGGAATTTGAGGTGGATGGTGCAGGAGGGTGGTTGTTGTGCTCAACAGCCGTTTTAAGACTAAAATTGATTGGGCCGCGGCCTACATAGCAATCGGGGCCCACAATAGCTGGTGACTGGCAAGTGGTCTCAGACCTTACCAAAGAGGGAATAAAGACATGGCTGAGAGAGGAAACAGGAGTTGCAAGTGAAGAGGAAGGGCTTAAATGGATAGAAAGGGAGGACTTTTGCTTGTTGAAAGAGATATCCCGTCTGGGCAGTATTTCAAGGTTCTGTTTCCTGTGTGAACGTTTTAAGTGTTTCTCCAGGTAGTGAGAGGCAGTGAAGCAGATGTCACAATAAGAGCAGGGGTATGACACAGGCAGCTCAGAAGGCACTGCTGTGGAAGGAGCAGAAGAGAACAGTATTAGGTTGTGTTTTTTTTTTCTTTCAAACATAGAATAGCACTACTCAGAAACAACCACCAGGCCATTTTGTCAAATGCAAGTTTGAGCATCTGCTGTGTCCATGATTCTCTAGAATCATATATTAACCTTAAGGCCCAGGTTAATTTGATGGAATACACATTATTGTGTCAATCAGAACCTTCTGTGCGGTGTCAAGGGACTTCTCTGGATTGGTTTAATGAATAGCCTACTTTAATGCTGTGACCCTCTCCAACCAGTTTTCCAACCAGCAAATAGTAATTAAACCTAATTGAGGGACTAATGAGTACAAGTTTCCTCACCACTTCTTTTCTTGATAGAAAGTGGTGATGATGATGATGACACTGATAACAAACGAGAGGTGACCGGTTGATCAGTAGCCTCATCTTTCACAATCACACGCTGAGATTTGCCGCTCACATCTGAAGTAAAAGAACAGAGCCAGGAATGCAACTAATAGTGAACCTATTCTTTGTTATGATATTTCTATTTCTAGCATGGCAAATAGTTTAAGTAAATCAATATCTATACACACAAACCACGAAAGTATAAAACAGTAATGATTTTAAAATAATCCTCAATTTAAGTACACACCTTCTAGGAACTTAACTTTCACCTCTTCTCTTTTAATCAGTTGGCTTCCATCTTCTGAGATCACCCATCTTTTCACAGTACCTCCTGCCATTTCTGACAGAAAAAAAATAAGACTGTATATGCAGAAATTACTTACAGCACAATTGACCACCACGAGATCTGCAACACATATACAGGGGTCGTCTTCACTACCCTGTTGATGTCTTGAGTTCCTTCAAGGTAAATCATTCGACTTTGAAATTACTTTACTGTAATCTTTCTTTCCTTCTTTTAAACGGTAGCACCAGTCTTATTTAAAGTTATTTTCAAAGTACGAAAACTAAGAAAGAAAATCACATTCTGTTATGTGAAGAATAGAATTCAACTCGACGTTCATCATTACATTTATAATCATCATATAGACCTAACTTTTTATTAATATCAGGCAGTAGCAGGAGCCAGTTCTTACACAAATTAACGGCATTTGCTGAAAATTTGGTTGGCGCGAATCAAGTTATAACATTCATAAAGTAACAAGCATACACGCCGAAAAGAACAACTCGCAAACCTCAACTTCCTTGTGTGAACTACCGTGAAGTACCCGAGACCGGTAATGACGAGATCGTTAGTGATAGTGTAAACACTCATCACATAATGCCTATTGTTAACCATAGAATATCGACATATACGGGTTGGCTAACAAGGTAAATATTGCCAGAAAATGTTTAGTTAGCTAGATTAAAAAAAAATTACTTAGCTAACTTTGGGAATAGTGTTAAAGCGTAAATAATCAGAAAAATGTGTTCTAGCTACCAAAAGATGAAGTACATTTAGTCACACTATCCATTCTAGTTCGAGCCAGCGCAAGCAGCGCCGAAAAAATGTCCAGTTTGTTGTTTTTTCCTCGTTATTTAAAAAGGAAATGCGTTTTCTTTCCATTTATCCAGACAATGCCATGTAATGCGTCGCATGTTTGAATGACTGACAACAGCGTTATACTGCTACTTTTGCAGTCATACTTAGCAGACAAAAGAGTCACATTTTCCTGAGGTTCACCTCTTTCGCCTACCGTGACCCTAACGCTGCTCGTCCAATTCTATGTCGCTATTGGTTACGCTATACACGTGTCGTCCCACCCTTTACGCCCCGACCACCAGATCTACCAATAGCTAGAAAACGTGGATTGAATCGGCGCATCTCTAGCTGGTTAACAGTCTACTTGAAACTGATGTTTTGAATAATAATGAAATAATCGGTGAATTTTCTCACCAACAGCAATACAATTATGATATATTTAGATATGGACGAAGGTTTCATAAAATTATTATAGTACTGAAAACAGGTTATGTACACCCAGTACAACCGTCTTATAATAGGATAAAGATTCCTACTTGAAGTTTCAGAATAAGAATCTTTGACTCAGTTCAATGTATTCACCATTAACCCATGCCTTTCTATAATTTGTAGTTTGATTTAGAAGGGGCCTGTTATTCCTATGACTTTGCTGTGGGACTCCAAGTTAAGTGCACATCAGGGATTCTAAAATTTTAGCTAAGAAAGAGTTTCAAAATGGGGCGATTTAATAATTAATTATAATAAGATAATTATAGAAACTTAATAAGAATAAAGAATAAATCAGAAGTTTATCTTGAGAGCAGTCAAGTGAATGGCCAGTGTTAGCCAAACATTTCTTTCAAATAAAATGCTTGCTGAGATACAATGCTGATTAAGCATTGCATGCCTTATTTTTCTTATTAAAGAAGACTATTTCCAGGAAGATGCATTATTACTATTACTTTCTATATAGAAATAGGTTGCAAAGAAACAATGGATAGGATCTTAGCTCCAACTTTTATTAAGAATAGAAATGTAATTGAAAGAGGTCCGACATTTATCACAATTTACAAAATTACCTACATAACAAGTATTGGAATACTCTCCAGAGAAAACTGCCAAACAATATATTTTCAATAGGGAAACAAAAACTTTAAAAATTTTTTTTATAAATTATTAAAGCAGTGACAACAGTAATAACAAGTGAGAAAAAATGGTTCTACCATTAAAAAAACTGCCACGAGGAGGTGACTAACTGTAATATTTAACTATCACAATTCGTGTTATTGTCTGGGAAAAATGGGCTGTCAGAGAGTAAAATAATATTCCAATGCCCATCTTATTGGTATACCGTAGTTCGTTTCATTTGAAGAGCTAGAACACCCATTCTCTCTGAACCAGGACAATGGAATACCTGCAGCATTGTTCACCATAGTAATAAATAATAAAGGCATTTACAGAACGCAAACCTCTAACACGCACAGCAGCAGCAGAGCAGTTCAGTTAGCTGTGTTAGAAGGGATTTTCAAGTCCCTAAAAAGTGAATTTGTCCTTCTGATCAGGTTTTCTGGTTTTTTAACTAAATGTCTTATTTACCAATTAACAATACAAAAGCAAAGAAATAAATACGGTGGACATCCCAACATTTGGCACCTATTTTAAACACATGGAAGAAAACGTTTATTATTGAAATAAAAGTTGGGTTTGAAACAAACAAAAAAAAAGGTGAGCGTCGCTAACCATTCTGGCAGTCATGGAAACAGCATAAGGACGACTGAGACAATATCTGCATCCCCAAGACCTACCTACTGTTATTCCTTCTTGTGCTTCTTCATGCAGGGTTTGCATTAAAATGTCTTCTTTTAAAAAAAACAAAAAACATTTTAAGCATTATTCCATACTTTTGCAATTCCAAACTCACCAATAAGTTACACTTTCACCATTGAAAACTGAAAAATAAAAACCACACACTCAAGATGCAAAATATTCACAGTTTTTCCTGAAAGACTTGTTAGTGGGAGTCTGAGTCTTAGTGGGACATTTGTTTCTTTAGTTTCACTGGACTGAAACTTCCCAATTCAATAGTCATAAAATCACAAGGATGTGTAAAAACTGGGCATGACTGCATTTACCTTTGCACACGCAATGTAACTAAAAAAATTACATCGACTGTTTGTAATACAATGTTTTCTGAATTCTCTTCCCTCTGAAATGCTATGTAAACTGCCTGCCTTACCCCTCTATCAACTACTTTCAAATAGACCACTGCTGTATCCTCCTGTAATATTTTTTTGTATTCTCCAGTTTCCCCATTATATCCTCTTTCTTTGACTGCCTCACACTCCAGTGGTATTATCTTCATCTTCTGCCTTCTGGGAAAGAAGCTTGTACTGCTCCATACTAGGCAGAAAACAATTCCTAGGAGGCATTTCTCCTCCTCCTTCTTCTTCTTCTTCTTCTTCCTCCCCCTCCAGAGTTTTGAGTCTGGGAGTGGAGTCAGGATCCAAAGAGTTGCACAGGGTGTATCTCTCCCTTTCCAGATCCTGCTCACCTTCCGCTTTTGAACCTTGGCCCTGTCTGTCCTTCAGAAGGGAATAAATGAAACCCAGAGGGACCGGTAGAGAAGCACACACAATCAGCATTGCAAGCAATGCCAGTGCCCAGCCAGGGTATTCCAGGACCACCTCTGTAGCCTAGGATTGAGAAAGGGTTTAATTAATGGGAGATGGAAAAGGCTATGGTGACTTTATATATTGTATTAATTACATTTTTATATTTATTGCATACAATAATAGATTACTGATATACGTGATAACGATTCTGTAATTAACTTTTCTAGCTGATGGCCTTCACCAATTTTGGCTATGGCTTAATAATTTCCTAGATGCTGCCTTAATAGCAGGTGATTTTAAAAAACAAAACCCAAAACCTTGACAACCTTGACATTGAAGCAAAGGATGATATAAAATTCCGACACTAAAGCAAATTAAAAATTTAATTTAGGTTTGTATTTGCTCAGATGACGATATAATCCCAAACAGGTGATTATCTCATTAAGGATATAAAGATCACATTTTTAGAAATCAGCATGAATGATAATGCTTAAAAGTATTTTTTTTAATCAGAAAGAGGTACATAAAATACGATGAGAGTAGCTTTGTATGAAGCTTTAGCCTAATCCTGTTACACTGTGACAGTGCAGTGCGACATAGAAATTGGAACGTACTTTTTAATCAAAAGGTATGCAAAATAGCAGAAAAAACAGGTTACGCTCAAAACCCAAAGACAATTTAGAGGTCTGTGTTCACTTTGTACGTACCATGTTTCTATTCCAGGAAGTGTACGTGGGGCGTTTGAAGAACATCTGCAATAAACTAGCCCCCAGCAGCCCGACCATCGCCAGCGGGCATACATACTTCCATAGATACTTATACACCACTGGGGGGCGCCACTGCAGCATGTCAGCTATATCATCCAGGAAGCTGAAATGAAGATCAAGGGACGTAATGTGACTACTGAAAGCACCCATGTCAATCACAATTTATTTTCACAAGCTTTTAAAAAGCACCATAATCCCTTGTAAGTGTCTTGTAAGTGCTGTCTAAATAAGAAAATCCTCTATGCTTCCAATATGACCGTCCGTAATTGTTATTCATTCTGTTCAAACCAACCCAAATGTGATGCTTCCTCCTGTTATGATTTGTTTGATATGGCTACTCGTGCTGTTATTCCCTGACTCAATGAAGTTGACACTTCAAAGTAAACATAATCCACTTGAACCCTTACCCATTGGCTCCACGTACCCAGGCCACACTTATCGTCTCAAAGATGACGACAATGATGAGCGGCAGAGTGGCGGAGTAATCATCAAACATTGTCACAAAATAGTTCCCACAGCGCTGGGTGAACAGAAGTCCAATCGTAAAGCCGAGTACACAGCTTCCAACTGTGAGACGGATACAGAACAGACAAAACTCATTTAAGATGCACAACAGTGGAACGCACGCATGTAGAGCGCATGAACACAAATTATAAAACGGATAGTTCCAGTCCCACATTTCTATTGGTCAATAAATTATGAATCAGTTTTAAATATGACAATCGAGGGTGTGTGTCACTGTGATTAATGGCACAAAACAAAACTGACAAAATGGTTAATTCAGTAAGTTACCAGTGAGCAGTGTCTTGCGGCGACTCAGCATTTTGAAGTTATCCATGAGCGGAGTGAGGATTCCCTGCATGGTTCCAAACATGGTACTGATGCCCAGGTTGAGCAGCATGAGGAAGAAGAGCGTGGACCAGAAGGGGCTGGAAGCAGAAAACATGGAAATGGCCTCTGTGAAGGCTATGAAGGCCAGTCCGGTTCCTTCCACTCCCTGAGACATAGGAGGGGAGAAGGTTGGTCAGTAAACATTAGATTGAGACAAATGGCCATGACAAAAGCAGCCATGGTAAGAAAATAATGATACAGACAGAGGGTGGGGGGGTAAAGGAAAGAGTACCTTGCTCATTTCCACCTCCAGACTGCAGTCTGTGATGTTCGCTTGCACTTTATTTCCATAGTGATGGAACCACTCTCTGTACTTGTCCAGAGAAACTGAGCTGACTTCAGAAATGTTGATCCAAGGCAACCAGTCACTTTGCTCAGATCTTGAGAGTGACATCTGGGACAGATGTCTCAAATTACTGATGAATTCAAAAAACCAGAGTAATGGTTTATTGCACTGGATATGAAAGTATGTGAAGTATATAATAACAAAAGCAGAGCTGAGACAACACACACTCCCGTACACACAGCATAGTACACAAATGTTTAAGACAAGGAACCATTAAGCCAAAAACACACACTTAAATCCATGAACAGTCACTCTGCAGTCACCTTGCCTACTCACCGGCTTACGCAGTTCATAGCGATGTTCTTGGCACGGAAGCCCAACACAGCAAACACCACTAGGGATGCTAGGACAGACGTAAGGAAGTTGATCGAGGAGACTACAAGTGCATCGCGGTGGCAGTTGTTGGTTGGGGTGTTGTAGGAGGAGTATGCGATCACAGAACCAAAACCAAGACCCAGGGAAAAGAACACCTGCGTAGCCGCCTGGCGCCACACCTGAACCTCGCCCCAGATTTTCAGCTGCGAGGAGAGAGGTTAGCTCACACTGGTGGACACACTGGTGGAAAAAACATTTGCAGACCGGAGTACGCAATTAATAGAACTTTTAAAATGTATTTAAATGTATACATGGTTTGTTCTGGTTAAAGGGTCATGAAGAGTAGAGATTCCTGTATCACTGCTAACACTAATCTAATGTAGCTTATTCATGATAGGAACGTTCTGCGGTAGCCATACTGTCTAGCATCAATTACCTAATTTTTGACGTCGCAAAACGATGTAGATGCAGGAGTTTGAAGACAGTTTTTTATATTGTGCAGATTTACTACCCTAACCGTGAATATATATTAATCAACTAAAAATAACCCAAAAGTATTATTTTTAAAAATCTAAACTCATTCTAGCCGAAGATCATCCTCAGCGCTACGAAAATGGGATGCCAAATACAGATGCTGCAACAAAACGCACAATACTTACTTTCAACAAGTGACAACGAGTTTTCTGCTTGGAACATACTATATTTATGAGCAGCAGCAGGCTACATGGAGTAGGAAGATATGAGCCATATGTACCTTACGACGGTGTTCAGATATTTGAATTATGCACGCCAAGAGGAAAAAAACGAACTGATGTATACTGATATATCTTCTTGTTGAGATTATTTTGTATAATGCGGTATTATATGGTTTCAGCCTCGTTTTCATGCAGAAGTCTGTCATTGTTTTCAAAAGATAGTTTCAGAACTTAAAATGTTTCATCCTTGGTGGAATTCTTTGACACAGTATCAATTTTAGAAAACTTATGGAACAACACAATAGAAATGACAATAGACATTTTTTGTCGTTTTTAAATAATAAAATGGCACTTCAGCGACAGTCCGTGAAAAGCATCGTTTGTTCGTGAATTACTCGAAACAACACTGACCCTGCACGTGAGAGTAATTTAAGTCAATTCACTTCAAATCATTTTCTAATTGGGTAGCACCTGAAGTGCAAGAACAGGCAACCGTGTCTGTTAGAACAAACTCTCGACTGTAACGCGGAGACAGTGGTTGTAACCGGTAAACTCAGCTAGGCAGACATACCTTGGGATAAAACATGTAGGCGAGGCCCTCCGATGCGCCATCCAGCAGCAGCCCCCTGATGAGGAAACATAGCAGCACAATGTATGGGAAGATGGAGGAGAAATACATCACCTTAAAAAGAGAGAGAAAGAGGTGTAGGTTAATACAGCACGAACACATTACCGACATGATCCACAACATGAGCACACACTGTTCAGCACCTTCCCAGAAGACTTAATGCCTTTAATCATGGCGAGACAGACGATGATCCAAGCAGCCAGCAGACTCATGGTCATCTTGAGGTTGAACTGTCCAGTCTCTTCAATGGTGTCAGTGATGTCTAAGGCCTTACGGTACCAGAAGTAAGTAGTCGGAGAGCTGTTGGTACATTCCTTTACTGTAAAAGACAGAAGTTACCCATGTGGAATATCTGGAAGCTTACCAAGGTGACGTAGACAACCATCTGTCTGCACACTGCCATTCAACCTGGTCTAAATGTGAACAAATTATTTCCATAAAATAAGAACTTACACCAGTATTCTCAAACATCACTTCTCTAGCAAATTACATACCACTCTGGTTGTTAATTGGCTCAGGACACTGTTCCCAAGGAAGGGGGTACTGGAAAGAGCTGCCCATGTAGAAGAGGCTCCATCCAATGATGACATTGTAGTACAGAGCAACAAAGAAACACACCTGAAGGGGACAAATTAGTTGGTAAATGCATGGAGGCAGACTTAATTAAATTTTGATTTGCTTTACATCTACACACTCACTTTCCATACACTCATATACTGGATATATTATTCTTCTTGACTTAGATGAAGGCTGTTTACCATTAGGATTCTGAAATGTCAAGAATGTCCTTCTTAGCAAACATTTTATAGAACAAACACTGAATACTATAGAGGTAGATTCCTCTAGGCCTAGTAAACCCAGTCTGAATTTAAAAAAAAGAGATAAGAGTGAACCAAAAGTACTTTATTTTTAGATAATGTGAAACGGCCAAACACATACAATTAAAGTTTTCATTAACTAAATGCTTTGAAAAATGTATTGCCATTTTAGGGGTAATAAAACACATACTGCCCGCTTGAATGTGTTATTTTAGATAATTTAATTTCTCATAATCAATTACATAAATACATTTCAGGACCATTGTATATTACTGCATTTTCTATCCAATTCTAGTCCAATTCAATAATTCATCGTTTTCCAAAAACTCTAGTGGCAGTGAAAGTGAACCCACATTCCCACTGGAAAGAGCAAAAGCCCCTTTCAGGGCAGGTACAGTTAAGCACCACTACTTCATCATTTGTAAAACAGCAACAAGTTTTTTCTCACCACACAGCTGGAGTATCCTATCCCAACCAGTTTTGGAGAGATCTTCTTCCACACCCCGATGCTACCCTGTCGGATCAATTGTCCAGCCGCCAACTCCAAGAAGAACAGAGGTATCCCGACAACCACCAACAGCAGAATGTACAGGAGGAGAAATGCTCCTGACAATGTGAAAGATTGATAGAACTTAAAACCTGAAGTGCCAATAGAAGAGTAGAATTCATCGACAGCATATAAACGCATAAAAAAATATTGCAGAATAACTATGCTATATTTAAA
Organism: Hiodon tergisus; assembly: GCA_025775045.1. Taxonomy (NCBI): domain Eukaryota; kingdom Metazoa; phylum Chordata; class Actinopteri; order Hiodontiformes; family Hiodontidae; genus Hiodon; species Hiodon tergisus. The sequence goes on along the minus strand of JAOVYW010000202.1, from coordinate 35,342 downwards.
AGCAGCATTACAACAATGCATGTGAATGCACTGTAGTAAGGACCAACATATTTACATATAACACCAGATTAAATCTGGGAAATACAAAATGTCAAAACCACCCAGTTGAGTGAGACTGAAAAATTATAATTATGACAAAACAACATTTATAACCCCTTGTGTGAGTCAGGAAAAGAGCTTTGTTTAAGTCAATTTTATTTATTTAGCAGAAAGGGGATTAGCATTCTTAAAGTTTGCATCATATAATTAAGTTAAAAGTTGACACCTAAATAAAATAGTGTAGCACGCGAGAGCATGTTGGGTCCAATAGCGGCCAGAGAACAGCGGATTGGGGGAGGGTTTACGCCTTTCATTGGGCATACTTGAAACAAACTTCAACATAAACACTTCAATAGAACCCTCCCTTTCCTCTAACTTATTATTATTATTATTATTTATTACCTTTATTTAACCAGGAAAAAAAACTCATTGAGATTAAAAATCTCTTTTCCAAGAGCGTCCTGGCCAAGACAGGCAGCAGCACAATTAACAAGGTTGCAGTCATAAAAACAGAAAACATAGACATATCAATTTGCAAATGAGAAGAATTAATCAGTTACAAGTTCATGCCATAAAATCATCAAAACAGGGATCAAATGATTTATCAGTCATAACATCTACAGCCAGAATTGCCAGCCTCCAAGTCATTTAAAAATACTTTAAAAACAAACAATGAAACCAGCTCCCGAAGACTCAGGGCATTTTGCAGCTGATTCCAAGCAAAGGGAGCAGCATACTTGAACGCTCCTTTTCCCAGCTCAGACCGAACGTGTGGGACTGATAATAATAGTAGGTCCCGGGAAAGTAGGCAGTATCTTCCCGTACTTTTCTCTTGAATGTAAATTTGTAAGATGGAAGCAGACGAAGTATGGCTTTATATATAATGCCAATGATTTAGTCTACGGATGGATAATGCAGACCATCCAGCCCGAGCATACAAAGAGCAATGGTGATTAAGAGCTTTAAGGTTTGTAATAAACCTCAGCGCTCCATGGTAGACAGAATCTAAAGTTTTTAGGCTTTGAATGGATGCATACATGTATATAACATCACCATAGTCCAGCACTGACATAAAGGTATCAGCAACAAGTCTCCTTTTGGCGTTGAAGGAAAAACACGACTTGTTTTTAAAATAAAAATTTCACCTTCAGTTTTTTTGCCAATTGCTGAATATGAGGTATAAAGAAGAGAGAATCATCAATTATGATAGCAAGATATTTGTATTGAGATACAGACTCAATCTCAAAGCCCTGAAAAGTGGTGATAGATGGGAGGTTCAGTCGGTTAAATTTTTTTGTGTTTGAAAACATGAGTTTTGTTAGCATTCAAAACAAGTTTTAAACCAAACAAGGTACGTTGTGCAGTGTTAAAAGCAAGTTGTATCTGACAAAGAGCCTGGTTTAATGTAGATGCAGAGCAGTATATCACAGTATCATCGGCATAAATTGGAAATTTGCGTTGGAGTCGTTTTGATCGTTAATATATAATGTAAATAAGAGTGGTCCCAGGACCGATCCCTGGGGCACGCCCTTGGAAACACTAAGGGAGCTAGAAGTAAGACCATCTACCAGCACGCACTGAGATCTGCCTGATAAATAGTTTCCAAACCAACAGACTGCTTGTTCTGACAATCCTACACTGAAAGGCCTTTGTTTTAATACTCCGTGATCCACAGTATCAAAAGTCTTAGATAAATCCATGAAGCTGCACAGTGTTGCTTTTTGTCTAAAGAATCCATAAAATAATTTACTACTTTTAGGGCTGCTGTAGTTGTGCTGTGTTTTTTTTCTAAAACCTGATTGAAAATTAGATAAAATGTTGTTTGTAGATAAAAACTCGCTCACGAAAGATTCCAAAATCTTGACCAGGACAGACAGTTTGGAGATGGGCCTATAGTTGCTTAAGTCTTTCGGGTCACCCCCTTTTAACAGAGGAAGAACGAAGGCAGATTTCCATATAAGAGGAATTTCTTTTGTATCCAGGGAGAGATTGAAAAGATATGTCAATGGTGGTGCGATAAAATCCACTGCTAGCTTTAGGAAATATGGCTCCACGTTATCATGACCTGCCGATTTTATGATGTCTAAAAGTTTAAAGGGGTTTATGCACCTCTGAGACTGCAAATGGGTTAAAACTAAAGGATTGACTTAATGTAACATGCCCATCCGAACGACCAGTAGGGCGATTCTCATGAAGAATGTTGGAGGAGTCAAACAAGGAACCAGAGGCAATGAAACTTCCTGTCCTCCTCTTTTAAAGGGCCTAGGCCTGTTGACACCTGAGTGTGATAACCGTCAGTGGAACCACACTCAGGTGCACAACAAGGTCAAATTAACAGGCAATTAGCAATTAGCCCTCCCTCTCGCATTGCTGCCCACTATCTTGCTGGGGAGGGCATGGCTGCCCGCTGCGTGCCACACATAGCTAAAACAAAAACATAGTATTAATTTAATCTGAACAAAATGCAACATGGATATACTATTTGAGACAACACAAAAGTAGCATACAAACAGACATAACTGAGCAGCACTGACCTCCTCCATTCTGATGACAAAGGTAAGGGAATCTCCAGACATTTCCCAGCCCAACACTGAACCCCACCTGAGCTAACAGATATTGTAATTTGCTACCCCAGGTTTCACGAGAGGGGTCCACACCCCCTTGACTCCCATCATCTGTCACATTAAGGAGTTGGGCTGTTGTTTGACCATTTGTCATTGTTGAGACATTCTTATCACTGGGTAAGGGTGTCTTCTTCATCTGTTAAAATGAGGGAAGAGGGAGTCAGTACATTCTTTTTTTTTTTAAATAGAATGCTAAGTTATATACCTATAGCACTTAATTGTTGTACACCTCAGACTGAATAATGTTTGGTGTGAAAGAGTTAACATTTTTAATGGGAAGAAAGGTTAGGGTTTCTGCATTTATCTCTAGTAGATGTAATAATTAATTTTGCTCAAACAATGTACTTGATGCACAATCCACAGACGGCATGGTTCCTGCAATCTTTAGAAATTCACACATGCAACTCTAATACATGATTGGCAGTGACCTTATAAACTTGGCCCACCACCTGACCCATAACACAAGTGAGACTGCTCTCTAGTGGTGATAAATGACATTCCAAACAGATACAACATGAAAACATACCCCCTTATAAAAAATGTTAGAGATTATTAGACTGAAAGATATTAAGCAAAGAACCGGTAGCAATAACAGTTGAGATTATATCAGTAAGTCCCAAACACTTTTGTGTATTACAATATATTAGTGTTCTATATAATTAAAATCGATAGTATTCTATTTACAATATATCTCCCCCGTAAATGTTCTTTAGTGATTTGTATTCTGCTGCAATATTTAAATGTAGTATGGCAATGAAGTTGAAGTAGACTGAACTGACAGGGGGAGACCAGGAGACTCCCGGAAGTTCCCAGAAATATTTAGTGATCAACTGAATTATAGACTTCGCAATCATTTCCCATGGAGATGAAAAACAACTGAAAAGCAATATTTAGCAGCAAAACAGATTCATGTTCATTTAATCTTGATATCAACACAAACAGGGGGTACCTCCATCGCCTAGAAAACCCTTTAGTTCCTGCATATGTTAAAAAATATACTGAACTGCGTTATAGACCATTTCTGTACTGCTCTACAATACACCCAGTAATCCGAACACAGCATTTAAAAATCACCAGGTAATGAGGCTTCACTGATGCTAGTTTTGTTTTAGATTTTAAAAATCAGGACTATACGGCTGCCACGTGGTCCCTGCTTTGGTTTTGTCTGTTTGGAGAGCTGTTCGCATTTCGAGTAGGCTAATGGTACAAATATTTCTTATCTTGTTAATGTTATCGTGGTAGAACAACTAAATAATTACGAAACTTCTGACTATAATTTAGCCTCAGATTCACAAACGTTAAAGTTACTTTCCCTCGACCCCTCTCTGAAAACAACAGAGCTTTGTTTTCACACTTAAGCTTTTCCGAAAATAACGGTGCATTAATGTTTGTACTCCGATACACCAGTAATAGGGAACAATTGTAATCCGATTCACTAAAAGGAAATACACGACTCGTTAGTCACTGAGCCCTACTGAAGTGCATGGTGTATTGTTTCTACGACGTAAAATCATTCAACTCCGCTTTCTAGTTTACCGCCTACCTGCAAAACATGGCCCAGAAATTGTTTATTTATTACAGTTTAGAAATAATTTTAATCCACGGCTCACCTCTACGAGGAGTTTACTCTCGATCCGTTTGGATGACGCCGACAAAATGAAACGTTTCCAATTGAAACTAAATCTACCGAACCGGGTGCGAATACGCTGGTTTAAGGCGCAATAGTCAGGTATTAGATTAAAACATATCTATTTGGATTTGATAGCGACAGATGGAAATGTGTGTATTTCCACTTCCCAGCTAGCGTTACTATTGTTTTTGCTATCATTTTATGCTTTCTGCGTGCCCAAATCTATTACAAACGCTGTTTTTTTTTTTTTTACCTGCTTCCTGTTGCCCCGTCATCTTTCCTTTTTTTGAAGGGGAAACGAATTATGACTCATTAAAGATAGATAGGGAATGCATTATTGTAACAACGATAACTGTGCTTTACCGAAAAATCGCTGGTTCTATAGGTTTGTCTTTTTCATTAGAAAGGTAATTATTATTTTTACAAATCTAAAATAACCAATAACGATGCTAACATAAGTTCATTTCATTTAACGTACATTGTATTCAATAATTTAGTATTTTTATTACATATTTGTTATTATTTTCATTGTGAAACCTATTATTTTAATATTTTCAATATAGGCTATACCTTTTTATATCTGATGGCTTGAAAAGTAAATTACTTAATATGCCTTAATAGGCATGTTGGAAATAGCATCCAATGATCTATGGAAGGTGCTTACAATATTGGCCACTTAAGAATAGGTAGTCTTGGTATTAATTCAGAACATTGAATAAACAAATTACACCAGTCTGCAGCAGCCGCTCGTTTGTCTGTGCAAAGCCTAGTCCCAATTATCACAGCACCGGAAGCAGCACAACCAATACAGAAACCAAAATTTTTGGTTTTGGCGCCAGCTTTGCTTTGTCTACGATCCATAGTATTGGTTGACTGATGTCAGAGCGGGTCTCTTTGTTGACGCGAATTGACTTCAAATTTACGCGACCTCAGCTCAGCCAATCATAAAACCAGGCCGGCCCATCTTGGTATGGAGGCTGGCCGTTGCCCAAAGATCAGTCAAATTCTTATTATATATTATTATGATATAAGAGAAATAGCGCAGAAACCTAAACAGTCCCAGGGGCCACAAAGAGCTCTATCAAATTGAGTGTGTTTTTAACACTAGACTAGGAATCACCTTATATATTGTTTGAGGTAGGTGTGGGAATCAATTATTTTTAAAAACACTGCTACGAAATTATTATATTGTACATTTGACTCCTCAGAGGTGAATATCCAGGAAGGCATAGTAGCTGTACGACTGTCTTCTAGTCTCTTCACGACATATATATATTTTTTAAGTTAAAAAAAAAAAAAAATTGCCAAAAACTTGTATGTAAAACCTTGTGCATAGGATTTGCTGTGCTTTAATATTTCAAAGTTTAATATAAGTCAATAAAACTTAAGTGGTCTAAACTACTGTATTAACATAACACCAAACAGGCAGTCGGTTTTAAAATATAACAGGCACAGAGGCAGCATCTTAGAAAAACTCGTTTTTTTAACAAAACAAATTACGACGGGTGAGAAAATAATTTTTCATAACCCTATGCAAAATATTTTATTGCAAAACAAAAGGTAAATTAAGTCCTTCACTCTTTCACCAAATTTCCCGTCTTCGACCACAGTTACCAAAAGTATCTGGTAAAGGCAATCGATAGAGCCTGTTCCTAATCCCTGTTAGATTAACAACAATATTTACAAATAAGACTTTTCGGGTTGTGTCAAAATAAAAGTGCTGTGAGGTATTGGTTACTAAAACAAAATACATTTTATTTGAGAGAATACAATTATTTTTTTGTTTTGAATTGAAGACCGTAGTTTATAGCTCATGGATTTAAGAACTGGGTTGATTAAATTACGTCTCTGTGATGAACCGTAGTTGATAGCTCATGGATTTAAGAACTGGGTTGATGAAATTACGTCTCTGTGAATGTAATTTCACGGAGATGAATTGTGATGAATTGTAAATATTGCTAAACATTACATAGAACCACCCTGTAATTAAATTGTAATTTAATGGAAAATCCATTGTGAGGTTTTACATTATTCCCCAATTTTACAATAAGTACTAAAGTATATACCCCCATTGTATTTTGAAGGTAATTCCTCCGGTTCCTTCCGGCGCAAACTATGTTTTATAGGCAAGAAATTGTATAAATCAAATCTGCAGGCGATCTTTTCTCGTCGAACTAAAATACATTAATAAAATGAAAGTAACATTCGGGAATTAAGAATCTCCAACAAAGTAACTCACTTTAGTGTGAGTGGGACCACGATAGCCAATGGGAGCGCAGTAGACCTGCTCTCGGAGTAACGGGGCGTGGTTTGGTTTAACTGCGTTGGGGGGGAAAAAGACGCCTCCAATCCAGAGTAAAGGTATTAGGAAACATGATGCAATGTTTGTCATTCTTGCCGTACACGGGGTTGGCACTTGAGAGTGCTAACATTCGTTAAACTGTAAATTGGAAGCTAAGAATTTACAACGCCAAAGACTAATTTTAGATTAATAAGGGGAAAACTTATCCAAAAATGAAAAGCAGTATACATGATGGATTGGCTACAGTAAGTATTATGTTGATGCAGCGCTGCACCGATTTGGTAATTTTCGAGTAATTTGAAAAACAAGGAAATATTACAGCTAACAAAAACAGTCCAATATAAATACCAGCGAATAACCAAAATTTACAGAAAACCAAACTGTTGATTTAAAATCTTAAATATTACTAATAGTTAATACATGCAATTACATAAATAACGACAATTATAGTTAATATTCTCATTTCATTTGAATCGGGCATACGTATAACCAAAAAGTATAATAAAACATGGTGTAAAATCAACATATTTAGATATGAAAAATACTATGATACCAAACATGATAACATAGCATCACCAAATTAAACAATAACATAATGTCTGTGTTTATTACATTAGCAATAATATTTTACCACCTTACTCACCGGAAGGGGATGAGGATTTTAGTTTCCCGTCCTGCTTCTTGGTCTTCAACAAGAAAATCTGAATATTTTGGAAGAAAATATTAAGTGTTAACATACCTATTACGTCTGTTTGTGTGTAGGCTATAACATATACACACATGCACAAATTAGATCTACAAATACAAACATTGATTCTACAAATATGATTAGTCTATTTAAATACATATAAACGACTTTTAAAATACATCCCACAAAAATATTCCTGAAAGTACCTGTAGCCTTCTTCGCTCACAATGACAAGCGCCACGTTGTAGGAAGAAATATCCATATGCCAGTCAAATTTCGTATAACGACATAGACTGTTCCCACTTGCCCTTTCATTGGTTTCCGGTGTGAACGAGATCCACCCAATTTTTTTGCTCCGGGAAAGGCGCGGGTTTATAAAGTTTATTTCTGTGATGTGTTTTTGGTTGATTACGTTCACTTAGAACTATTGGAATGGTCTTATTTAATTTATAATGTATATAACCTTGAAAATACGCCCTGCTAAAAATACTTAGTTATAAAATTATGAATTCACGGGAAAAGGCAATAGGCGTTTGAAGGGGCCCCTGACGACACTGTCGTCTTTTTCTAAAAAAAAGGAGCATAGTCGTGGCCAAAGTATTGGCAGTGACATAAATTGTGTGTTTTACAAAGCTTGCTGCTTCAGTTGTTGTGGTGTTGATTCACATTGTTTCTAGATTACTGAATAGAGTGATCAGATGCATTTTAATTAATTGCAAAAAATGATCATTGGCCAAAAAAATTAACTTTATCACAAAAACCCAAATTTCACTTTTGTTTCGCATTTTTTGGCCCTATGTCCAGCTAACATCATTTCACTAATCATATCAGCTAATCCTGGGAAAGTGTGAACCAATACTAGTCATGTGAAATCAGTCTATCATTCTGATTGGATTATAATAGCAGATTGATTGCCATAAAAGGAGGGAAGAAGTGCTTATTATAGACACATAAAGACAGTGACTCAATGAAAGGGGGGTGTTTTGGTTTCACTAATATTATCCATCCAGTATCACACATTTCAAATAAGGTCGTAGAAATTGGGATAGCAGACACTTCTATCTAAAGCAACTTACACAACTTACAATTTCTACATTCACCCATTTATACAGCTGGATATTTTACTGAATCAATTTAGGTTAAGTACCATGCTGAAGGGTACAACAGCTTGGGTTGGACTTGCACCAGCAACCTTTCAGTTACAGGCCTTGTCACCTTAACCACTATACCACCAGCTGTCATCTGAGCTGTACATGAAAACAGGAAGATTTTACTTCCTTGAAAGGAAGGTATTTTTTTAATTTCTCAGGCCCTGTACTAATAGAATCCAGTGTCATTCACTTTTAAAAAGTGTCATAGGTGATAAGGATGTGTGCTTTACCTAGCCCATGTAACAAAGTTAAAATTATTTTGAATGTGGGCCATACATATTGAGCTCTACCTAAAATGAGTACGTGAGCTAGTATCTCAACGGAAGGGGGTGTTTTGGTATCAGGAAACCCTCTACTAATAGAATCAATAAAATAAGCGTCATAGAAAATGGGGCTGGGTCTTTTATATGAATCAGGTATAGAAAATCAAGATACATTAGGCAGCCTAAGTCCCTACAGGACTTAATGCGGACTTAGACATAAGGGGCATACTGTAAATTTCTATCATCGTCACTAACATTAGATGGTCCTGTATTCGATGTTGGCCCTAGTGGTCTGATTTTTCATTGACAAGAAAGCTTTACCTTTATAGAGTTGTTTTTCTAAGTATAGTTGGTACATGGTTTTCCCACTTGTTTGTTACATACTAACACTTCTTTGTTATCTCTGTATTTTTATGTGTTTTGATCTTGTAGAAATATATCTATATAAGGTCTTTTTCTTTCTAGTACTTGTATATTCAATATTCAGTTCTGACATCACGTGGCCTATTTTGGTACTTCATATGACCGCAGGTGTTCTCAATTACCCCTGGCTATTTGGGTGGCCTTATCTGTCCTGTTATTGTTTGTAGAGATTTGCTCAGATGAAGGTCCATTGACCAAAAGGTCAGCTACTACATCTGACAGCAAGTGAAACTTTCTTTGATTCTAAATATGGCCTTGGTACTGAAAAAAAACAAGCGATTTTTGATTATGGACTGTACAAAATATGCTCTACATGAAAACTAAAAGATAGTAAATCAATGAAAGAGTTTTGGTTTATTTGAGTATCAAAACAAAGAAATTGAAGATAAGTAAGCTTGTAAAATAAGATTTTCTGTAGGTCATTGCCAGGTGTGTATTTCTCAATGGAATATTTCTTGTGGTTTTGAAACTGCAGTAAAAAGCCAATAGAACAATCAATGTATCTGTGCTATTTTAGTGCCTCTTCCTATATGATGTTTACATATTTTATTTATATATGTTTAATATACACAATATACATTTGTTGTTCTAAGAATAAACCAGTCAATAATTGATGCTTCTGTCTATCTGGTGAGAGGGCAGTGATGCCCATCTTAATTTAGCCATTGATTTACATTGTGCTGAAATAAATTACTGAAGCATTACATTGACAAAGGAACACTGGCATCATTAGGTATTTTGAATGAATTAGAAATGCAAAGAAAATGTTCCTTTATTTTACTACTGATTAAACCGGACAAAAAGTATATTATAAATAAATAAATGCACGTATTTTTATTGTCATGATTGTCGTTGTTTTCAAGTAAGCCGTCTCAGGGTTGATTTCAGTAGCAGATTGGGCAAAAATTAACAAAATTTTTGATCTGGTTTAGTTGGTGGTTTCTATGTAGTCAGAAAAAAGACAATCACACAAACCCAGTCACCTGCAAAATAAAATAAATCAATTATTATATGCAAATGAAAGAACATTTGCAATTTGAAACCTTTTTTGGAACTTGACTGTAACCATAGTTAGACAACTATTCTGTGGTTTATTTGTCCAAAGAAAATAGAAAATACCACAATTGAATCCCCATAACATGGCTTCAGTTCTGCACTTACCCGTTTACGTGCAAGAGTGTTTCAAGATGATCCCCTTCCTTCACAGAGTGCCAAATATGATATCTGGCTGCAAAAACAAGGGAGAGAATGTTGAATTTATTTTGTATGCTCAAATAAATCAAGATCATGTATATCATACAAGAGCCCACAAAGTTTTTAAACCCCTTTCCTTGCTTTATAGGACTGGTTTTCCCCTGATTTGGTGGGCTTGCAAATAGTTGTTTATATTTAACTCTAATGACATTGTAAAGATAGCTGTCACACTTAAATCTATCTTAAACATTTTAAAATGTGCTCAGTAGATAAATATTAGCCTATAACCAGAGAAAACTATGTGTAATAGCCAAAAACTAGCCTGTAACCACACCATGAGGACAGCAGGGGTACGAATGCATGTTGTTTTTTTAACACACAAGGCTGATTAATTAATGTGTTAGGCCATCATTTTACAGCACAGTGGAAGGTTGTTGAGATGCAGTGTTTACCCTCTGAAGGAACTGCTGTCCTATGAAGGAGGAGGCTGAGCTAGGGACACCCTCCTCCCCCCCAACCTTGCAGCGAATGAAACCATAAAGGTTTGCTGCCTGGAGAGAGATGCCAGCAATAACCAGAGCCTATACAGAAAACAGAAAAACAACACAGAAAACAATGCTCAAATAAGCTGTCACATATAGTATGTCCTTCACTTCAGTTATGTCAGCTTCTAAAATTGCAGTCTGTAGTCAGATTTGTTATGGCAATGATGAGTATACAGATTTGTTATGGTAACGATGAGTATCATTTTAAACAGGGTATTTTTCCTGTTCAAATCTACCAGCCACTTAAACTTTAGGGAGAAGAGTGTGCTGAAGAAAAATCCAGTCCAAATGATGGGGCAGATGATAAGACCAAGCCAGAAGATCCTGGCCTCTGCTTCTGTTGCTGTGGTCTTGTTCTGAAGAGAAGTCTAAAGGAACAGGACACATCAAAATCCTGTACAGATGTGCTGCTGAAAGGTAAAATATTTTATATATTCTACTGCAAATGTCTAAAATAGCATGGATCTAAGTGGTTAAAGACTTTCATACTATTCACTGATCTTTGCTTAATTAATCAATAAACTGCACATCTTTATAATTGCAATCAATTATAATTGTACTTTCTAGATAAAAAATCCTTTGTGATCAAACCTTCTTTGCTTCAAATACCCAGTGACTCTTTCCATCCTCATCAATTTGATTCCACCAACGTAGGCCAACCAGCAGTCTTCCAGTCACGTTCTGTTAGAAAACAATAAAAATAACCCTATAACCCGAACAAAGCTGAAATGCACATAATTTCTAACAGAACTTGAAGATACAGCCTAATTCTTAGTCAAATTACAGAATTAGATTTACCTACCTTAACAGACCAGAAGTCAAAGGATAGCAGAGTGATGATCATTACGAAACAGCCGACGAAACTCTTACTGAACCAGTCGCAGAACATGTAGCTGACAATGGCGCTTATTCGAAAAAATAAGTGGAAAAAAGTTGCCAGAGGATGCCTGAAAAATTAAGAGATTTGTTGAGGGAGACCGCAAGAGTTTTTTTTGTTGTTGTTTGTTTTTGTTTTACAGTGCTATTTTAAACTGTCAAGAGTTTGTTTAACTTCGTTGATTATCAACTGTGCAGCGTGCATAAACGACGCGCGTGGTCATTTGTTATTGTTAAACTATTAAATATATATATATATAATACTACAAACATCGGTTGAAATAGTGAATCCAGTGGATTGTGAATGGATACTGAATACCCATGCCTCGTTACAGTAAACAGTATACTTCATTTTAACAAAAAAGAAGAAAAAAATGATGCTGTATTTTTTTTTTCTTGGGTTCGTATACTGGCAGCAAAAAATATTAAACGTTCACCTTATATTAGTTGTCCTTAAAGCCCACTCCTCCTCCTCTGCTCCGAAGTCCAGAGATACATCTTCTGTATCATCCACTAGTGCCTTTAAACAGAAATACAATTAATAACGATAATAAGAAAATGTAAGTACTACGATATACCAAATGCCCGGTAGAATCTATATACGTTCATAAATTAATCTTACCGGCTTCATCGTACAATAGGAATTAGTGAGGTTTTATTTTAGTGTAGATGGTTGTTTAAAATCCTTGTTTTTATTTAAACGCGTTGTCCAATTTATTATGGGTGCTACAATAAAACTAGGTGTGTTGCACTAAAATGGGGCCGAGTCTAAGTTCGTCTCATTCCACCATATGGAAGGGAGCACAACCAATCAGCATGCGTCTGCAATGTGACAACGCACAGTGTGAGAGGGAGGTCGTTGTTTTTAAAATAGAAAATATTCCATTGATTTTGTTCAAACAAGGGTATTTTCCCTTAATGGATAATATAGTAGGTATATTAAATACAAAATACAATACATTGAGAAGATTATAAATCTTGCAAATTACAGCTGGCTATACTTCAAATTCAAAGCCGTCAAATTCTTAGTGGTTTGGGATAGAACAGTGGTATTTTAATAATTCACTACTCTGGCTTACTAAACTAATTAAATATTAAAGATAACGGATATACAATATGTTTGAGGCTGTTCTATGACAAATTCTCAAACTAAGGGTGAAATCTAATTCACGGAGTTACCCCTAGCGAGCTGTTTAGGATTCTCAGCGCCCGGTAGACGGTTTAAGCTGGAACCAAATCAAAACAACTCAATATTATTTCTACGACACCTAAGTGCATGCTAACGCTCAATATCATGAAAATGCTACGTACATTTTCTCCCCCCAAAAAAGTACAAGAGAAGATTCTCAGTTGAAATTTGTTTATTTTGAAATTTTAGGTAAGGAAAAAAATTGTTTGGACCAAAACAAAACAATTCTGCAACAGAAGATAAATATACCAAATGAACTATGCACAATGGAAATGCCACATCAGATTTTTTAAAAAGATGATCGTTCCCCCCTTAAACTCTGAGATCGGTTGGGTCTGATATTCCTCTTGTGATGAAAACCGTTGTGATTGACCATCCAGCGCATGCTTCTGCAGTCATTTCTAACCACCCTGCTTCATTGCATCGAGCAGTGACGTTTGCATAAGAGGGACATGATCGTATAATTTCTACCTCCATGCATAGTAAAATTTATCAGGGCCTAAAGTTTTTCCATTCTTAAAAGGTACAAATCGTTTATGCCGTAGTAAATCTCAAGGTTGGTTGCACCCATGGGCCAGCGTCTGTCATTGTCAAACCATGATTCAAGACATGGTCAAATATTGGAGCAGTCATTTCCTCTTCTAACACAGACACCTTTTCCCCTTTGCCTTCAGTGTCTCCACCCTCTCATCAGCACAATTTCTCATCACTAAGAAACCTAGTGCTGATCTTTTGTAGACGTTATTTAGTACCGATTAAATGAGCCAAGTTAACAGGATTAAATGTGTGCAAAAGTAACCAATATTAATATTAAACGTTAATTCATTGAGATGTGCTTTACGTCTAAAAAAGCAATATTTAATTGAAATTTATGTTTACATTTACAAAAAACGTTTATTGTACGTTTATTTACGTTAAAACAGCATCACATTACACATTTTTTCCAAATTTGTTAGCGGTAATATTGTTATTTGTCATTTACCGTCTCCATTGTGAAACCGGCGTCACGACTGTAGCTTGACTGCCGATGTTGTGAGGTGTGGTAAAAGGACTCCGGCTGGAACACATGTGTTTAATAAGGTTCCTACCCTGCTGAGCCAGCGTATTAGGGTAATTTGTAAATTAATAGGATCATTAAACCCATCTAAATTGGCCTTGTCTTATTGACTACAGGCTCATCTGTACAAATTACCTCAAAAGTGGTTTAATAGGAAATGCTGCTCGCCTGCTAGCATACTGAAACCTTAGAGCTGGATTTCACAGTTTGGATCCTCAAATGCAGATTGTGACTGGAAGAACACAGCAGAGGCACACATTTGGAAGGGTGGTAATCAGCAAGCCTTCTCTTGACTCGTTGCTAAACAACGTTTCCTGTCAGTTTCCCAGGCGCTGAAGGCTGGCAGTGCAATCACAATGGACGCGATTTTGTCCAATTGGCGCTGAACCTCTAGTGTGGGCTGTGCAGTCTGCAGAGTGTAAAAGAGATGGGGGCTTAAAAACAATTGGATTGGAGACTAATCATACTTTTTCACCCTTCCTGTGTGTGGTAGCAGGATTTGTTGCAACAAGCATGCATTAACCCAGATGGAAATTACAAATTGCATTTTTTAATTTATTCAGGTACCTGATGGCTGTTCTTCATTTAAATTTCACTGTACACTGTTAGGATACCGTGCATAGCAGACACCGCCCCTTTAATCACTGCTCTTGTGTGTTGTCAACTCCACAAACAGAAGTTGCTGAATCTGTCAAAGTCTCATTTTTCTGTTGTTGCCTAGCGACCCACTTGCAGCTCGGGCTGCAGCTGCTCCAGACAAAACAGGAACGATTAACATGATATCTCACCGGCATCTTTACTCCACTCCTTCTCTCCATGTAAATTCACACATTTTGGAGTTTGCGAACATGATAGGAGGCTAAACATCTATTGTTGCTGATAAATAGCGATTAAGTCAAGTGGAACTCAGTCTCCACATTCTTTCCCTCACAAATGACCTTCACCATTGACTGGCCTGTTATCCGCAGCTATATTATATTATTTTGTTCCTCTGTACCACATAAATAAAAGTCCATCAAAATGGATTACCAAAACACCATGGTTTCTGTGGTTGCAAGCTTTCATGAAAAAAGATGACTTTGACCTCAGTTGAACTGCTGCTGTTGTCTGTTTTTTTTATCAATCAATCAATCAATCAATCAATTTAATTTTTATACAGCGCTTTTCACATGTTGCCATGTCACAAAGATGCTTTATATACAGAAAAATACAGTATGTCCCAGGTCTGACCCCCCAAAAGCATGCCAGTGGCAAGGAAAAACTCCCTAGGTTGGCACAAAGAAACCTTGAGAGGAACCCGGCTTAATGGGGGAGCCCATCCTCTGCTGGCCGGCACTGGGAGTAGAATTAAAGAATTTAAATGTATTAAATTTAAATCTCTCCGGTAGAGGAGTTCCAAAAAAAAAAGAAGTAATATCCGGAGGAGAGGGGTAGGGGCCCTGATGGCTGGAGTCCAGCCTAGTGGTCCACTGGTAGCGGTGGTGAAAGTGATTGCTCGAAAGAGAGAGATAGCACATTGTTAATGTTTATCTGTGAGCAGTATGCAGCATGATCTTAAATTGAGTAATTGAGAAAATCTTTAAAGTGAAACTTTATGAGTGGTCACAGCTACATATATTTTAATTTAATTTATAATTTTCTTTCAAAAAACAAATCTCAATAGTGGAGCGTACTGTCTCCTAGGGAGGTTTTCAGGGATCTCTGTTTCTTCTCGCTATTGTCATTCCATTTTTAAATTTTAAAATTTCTTAGAATTCTTTTTTTTTAACCAGACTTCAAATGCTACAGGTTAATCAAATGAGCTAACATAATCATTGGTTTAGAATCGTTGTGGTCAGTGGTTAATGATTATTTAAATACTTTAAATGTTCAATCAATATCCAAATATTTAGTTTTAGTTGATTTGTTTTGACACTTCATTCGTAACTATGATGTCAACTATAAACATAATAAATATAATGTCAAATGGTCATTAAGTTGTGATATGCCTTTTTCACCACACAAAGTTTTGCCAACTTGGTCAAACACATCCAGGGTCAAATTCATAGGCACGTGCAGGATTCAATAATGTCCAGCAGATGTCAGTGCCACACCACATTATAATGATCCTTACTACAGAATATTACACTCTATTCAAGGAAAATATTTGAAATGTTCTATTCATACTGGTTTAATGTGTTCTTGAGCAGTCAAAAGAGGGCATGTAGAAGGTCTTGTTGAGCTGTACTGGGTTTTCTAATAATTCCAGCACACACATTATTAAGTAATGGATACTGCTGAAACTAATCTTCTGATGTTTTCAAATGTTTTTAAAATTATTATTAAATAAACACTATGTTTTCCCTATGGTATTAGCTTTTTACTTTTTAATTGGCCCTGGATAGACAAATATGCTATTGATTACAACCTGGACACACATTTTTAATGCCACAAATATTTTTTTTAAAGTAATCAATTTGAGAAAGGGAAAGAGATCTTTCTGCAAATAAACCAAGTTTTGAATACTCAGTTAATAGTGACTATGTGCTTGCTGTGGAATTATTTTATTGTAGGTGTCAGACCGATTCCTTCGGTTTGTATCATATTTAATGAATATAATAATCTATAATATATATTTATGCAACTTTGGGAGGGTGCTTTTTTAAATAAAGAAAAATCTTTATTTGCAATTTACTGAGACAGCAATTGTTTGCAGATGCTTTAAAAATAAACTTTGAAAGTGTGAGAAAATCACATGGCCAAAATTCCAAAATTGTGTGGCAATGTCTTGACAAATAAATTTTGTGCTTTAGAAATTTTAGTGCAATAGAAAGTGCTTTCTATTGGTCTGTAATTAACATATTTGTACATTTGTAACTTGTTCCCCTTTCACAGTAATTGGAGCATTGTGTAGCAACAAGACCAACAGTGTCTACTTTTTCTTTGAAGTGACATTCAAACCAGACATAAAGAGGTTTTGGTACAGTATGTAGGTGTTTGTGAAAGTCATGTGGTACGGCCCCTCTTCAAACTTATTGTGTTCTACTAGGTTTTAGATGCAGACATATGGATGGGGGAGGTTTGTATTTACAAGTGCTCTTGCACTCATAGACTCATATAGACTTAATGTCTGTAATACATCCACTGGAACTGTACAAGTACTTCAGCAAATCCAAATTATTTTCCAGATTATAGGATTTTTTATTGTAAACTTTCACCTTTGTATTCTTGGGAGCACAAACACCAACTGCTCCAAAACTTTAGTGTCAAATTATGTATAATGAAGGCTGCCTGTATATTGGGTTAATCCCAATAGTGTGGTGAGTCCAGAAGATGTGTTACCACTTTAATGTGTTGGACTTGTAATAGTAAAGCTACAGGTGAAATCACTGACGTTGGATTGTTGTTGTACCTTTCGGAAAGGCACTTAATCTGAATTAATTTGTAAGTGTCCGGCTTTAGGTGGATACTATCTCAAAATCTGCTAAGCATATGAATAATGCACAGTGGTCACTAACAGTAGAAACTGATATCATTAAAACCACAGGTTTTTAAGAAGTATTGTTTCTTAGGAACAGGCTGTGGGCACATTTGCATAAGTTGAATTTGGCCTAGAGCCCTTAACAAAAGCATTTTCACAGAACAGCTCACACAAGACATGTCAGATGGGTTTTGGAATCTGCTTTAAGTTAATTTATTTTCATGCTGTTTGCTTTTAAATCCTGGCTTCTGCTTTTCATCTTTTAAACAATAATATTTTATTCTTATGAAGCCCAAATAAACAACATTAAAGTGATCAATAAAAATCTCAAGAGATGTAAAATAACACATTTATATCTCCACGGGGATAGATTATGAGATGCTAAACCCAATGGATTCTGGGTGTTGTAATATAAGAATTTTTTAAAGAATTCTGAGTGTTATGGTGCTGTGACCATAAGTTATTACCGATGGTACAATTATGAAATATTAACAGCAGTGCTAGTTAATGTGATAAGTCAGTTTGGTACTAGGAAATGTATATTTGCACTGTTGTTACAACAAAGTCAAGATGCCTGGTCGAACGCAGATGAGGGCTTTTTTCTATAAGTCTGCATACAAGAGGCCACACAGCTATAGACTAAATCTGTTTTGAAAAGCTATTAACTCCTTATAAGGAATTTCTCAACAACTAACAAATGCAATATTCCTCTTATGAGCTTCTATGAGGCAGTTTAATGAAGTACTATTACATGTAAACTAAACTAATACAAATTTGTTAGTTGCAAAGTTTCCATTTATGTCCCTTATGCTTATGCAAGATAGTTGTGATTGCACAAATGTGCAGTCTTGACAAGATGACAGCTTGTAAAATAAGACTACCAAAGCAAGAACTGGGAGGAGATGAGACAGAAAGCCATCTGCTGCATGTGAAGTTACATTCACAGAGCGGTATGTTTGAGGATGACGAGAGGTGAAATACCTGCATCTGGTTCTCTCTTTCTTCTAACCTACTTTCTCTTTCCTGTAAGCTGTGAGAAACCTACAGATGTCCCGGCTCATTACCAGCACAGGTAACTTGGGCCAGAAAGCTATACTGCTCTTCTCAGTTATACAGCTGCAAGTAGCTCTTGATCTACATGAAAACATATAGAAGATACATTTCACTCAGTATGAATTATATACTCAGTTATTTGCCGATTGTGACTGAGAGAGCTCAACGGCATTATAAGGTTGGTAGAGAAGCTGTTGCAGAATATGAAGCAACGATCTGAGATGCATTAGCACAAATTCCAATTTCAAAATTAGGGGGTAAAACTTGGTAGAAACCCCTGGCTGCACAATTTATTATTCGCAGTTCAAATTCAAAAGGCCTGTCAGTGTACAAGAAAAGACACTGCAGTATTTTCTCATTAAAGAAGCCTATACGAAATATAAAAAATGTAATGGTTTTGGCATACCATTTAAAGGTAAGGTGCAATGTATTAGTTATGATCCTACCTGGTGCTGCTACTGTGTGATACTGCACAAGGGTGGTTGGTTGGTTGATTGGTGGGAAGGTAGGTAGGCAGGCAGGCAGGTAAGTAGGTTAATATATAAATAAATGCATTATTAATATACTATTTCTGTTGCACTGAGACTCCAAGCATTTCCACCATAACCTCTGTCCTTCTGAGCAAAGGATTCTTACACGACTTAAAGCAGTTTTTTGCCTGTGACACTCCTGTTTCTATACGAAGATAAAAGGGTAGAAATGGTTTGTTTACTTAGTAAAAAGTGATCATGATAAATTACATTTTGAAAGCATGTATAGGTAATAAACCACAGTTTTCCTTAAAAGCAGAGAACAGGCATTTCTCACTCACTTTTTCTATGGCCTTTCCAGGCTGTACACCAACAAGGAGACGAAGACCATTTCCCCGGCTCTTCTGCAGTTGTCCTGGCCGAGTTCTACATAGAAAAAGAATAACAGTCTCTCTTCTGCCTTGGCCTCCAATGGCTTGGCTCTGTCGTGAGACAAAACACCATTGGTGACAGAATACCACAGCCTCCCAGAATTCCATGCACCAAGCTCTCTGCTCCCACATTTGCCGCAATATTATATATATATAGTATTAAGTAAGTCGAATTACCACTTTTACAACTTTATAAGCTCGTGAAACTATAATGTGAAACTATAATGTCGAAAAAAAAAAATCTTTCTTCAAAGCATATTGAACCTTAATAGGAGTGTATTACATTAGTAAATTCTATTGAGTGGTGATGATATATGTACTTATTGTCACATTGCAAAGTTAAATCAATTAAATCTTCCCACGCCGTGGTCTACATTGTCTTGTTACTGTACAATATCTTACAAACAATGTCTACTGCTCTGATATTTTGACATATATTGGCGGTCATATTGATTGCATCAGGCAGTGTGTCCAGGACTTTAGTCTTGAAGGGAGAGAAAAAACATGCATGAGTACCCATTGAAGGCTTACATTCAACAGAAAGTTGTATGTGGAAAACCCTACAGTACTGCAGACATAGTTTACCAAAACATGGTCTGCAAAAAGGTCTTACAGTAAAGCACGAAAATCTATGGACTAATTATACCACATCAGCCAACTCACACAGAATGCTTATGATTAATTTTTATGCAAATAAAGTGTATAACGTTGTTGTCTTGTAGTTGCCTCATTCTACATATGTGCTTTCAATTGAATTAAATTGATGGTGTTGTGACCAAGTGTTTTTTTTCTTTCTATGACTGAGTGTGCCACTCAAGGTCTTTGCACAGCCCTGGGTACAATTAAACAATCATCCTTTGTTATTTAGATGTGGAAAAGTACTTCAAGAACGATTTTATTTGTTGGGAAGTGTTGCAGCATCTATATCCTTACAATTAAAGGGAAAAAACTAACCCATTTCTTCACTTTGAGAGTCTGATTTGTTTTTGCAGGATTTCTCTTCCCATTTCGTTTTATCATGTCGGCCCAGAAGGCTATTCCTGTACGCTGTGCCATTGGTCTTTGTTGCCTGGCCTCCTGGTTAGGGTGGTTTTAATTGTTGTTTTAACTGGACTTCCTATCCAAGATTTGTTATCTTAAATTTAGACATGCAACCTCTTTAAACTTAATGTAGAAACAAATTCCAGATATGCTGGCAGCATACTCCTGGCACCTTGCCAACGAAAGCCACGCTAATAAGTTAATGATAAATGGCAGAGAAAAATGCAAAGCCCCTCAGACCCATTGCTGGTCGAACTCATTGACTTCCAATGGATTCCCGAGAACTGCAGTTAATTGGTTTCAAGGAAATGCTGCTTTCCAACTCCGTAAGTAAGTTGTCCAGCTTCCAAAAAAACACAGCTGTTTGCCATCATTTTCTAATCTTTCAATTTACCAAGTATTTGATTAGATGGCTAAGGCTAAGTTCTTGTAATTTGACATTTTCCAGTAATTCAAAATGAAAGTTATAGATGACAGATGACTAAAATGCTTTGCAAGCCTGCAGTTAGTTTGCATATTATTGATATTTTATTAAATAGTTTTTATATAATAGTCAATAATAATAACTTTCAAAACATGACATAGTTATGTTGAGGTTAAACTGGATCCACAGTGATTCAGTAGAAACAATTTTGAGAATGCCTGAATGTGAAGTATTGCCAATGTTCTGCCTAACAGCTCATCACATCACTGTGTCAAGATTGAACCTGTAGGAACCCACAGATTTCTCTTCCACTATGTAGACACTTCGAATTTTCTTTCACTTTCATCCTCCAGTTCTATTTAAAGCAAAACTTTTTGTATTGAGAAATGATGTTTTTCTCCTGTCATAACTTCTCTCTTTCAAAATCAGAACAAGTGGAGTGGAGCCTTTATGAATTTTCTATCATTCAAAATATAAGTATTTCAATATGAAAGCTATCAGTGCCGTGCCGTGCCGTGCCGTGCCGTGTCGTGCCGTGCCAGCCTCTGTGCTAGGGAAGTGCTTGCTTACCCCTTCGACACTGATTCTTTGATTTGCCTGACGCTGGTGTCGGTTGCCAGTTTTATTTCTGAAATGGAGCGAGAAATGTAATATAACACAACACTTGCACCATTCTCTCCTTTTCCTGCAGGACTTCTGAGTCTGTAGGTTTTCTTTTAAATAGCTAAAAATCTGTTCATATTAATTTTTAAATAAAGACTTTTGGTGGTGAAATCCTGAACCTGCACAAACATGCCACCGGGACTAAGAGGAGACCATGCTGTAACTTGTGACTAGCTGGGTCCGCTTTAAAAATTATCAATTGTCAATCATGAGGAACACATTTTAGAATCTTTGCATTGCAATTTGGGCTGAGCCCTTGTCTGCAAATAACTCAAACAGCCCAGTATTTTTGTGCTCCTTGACAGTGAAACAGCTAATGTGGAGAGGCTTGGTTTCTGGTTTACTCCTCTGCATTTAATACTAAATAGAATATGTGAACCCCAGTCCTCTGGCTCCCCCTTGTCATAATGTTCCTGATTAGGAATACAACTCCAACTACTGAGAGCTACTTTCACTTTTAATCTATGACATGCGTGCAGAAATGTTTGTCCCTTTCCTGGAAGTGGCCACAAAGAAACGTATAAAATATGTCATTCCAGAGGCTTAAATGTGGAAAGCAGCTTCCTAAGCTGACAAGTTACTCAATTTGATATATTTATCTTGACTAATAATCTTGACTAGTAATTTCTGGGTCATGTGATTATGTAATGCGCTGGTGGAGCAAATTGTGATACGTATGTGTTTTTGATCTGTACTTCTGTATGTCTGTATCCTGACACAGTTGAAACCCTTACTGCGGCACACCTGGGTCCACAGGGGTGGTCATTTATGCTGACCATGGGACATTTTAACCATCAATCTTACAAAAGCTGAACTGGGCATCATAAGGTTGCAACACAAAATAAATTACCCTTGCTGTGGAAAGCCAAAATAGAACACCAATCCAATCCACTCCACTCCAATCCAGTCCCCACACTCTGATTCGGTCTAATCACCACACCAGACTTGTCTTGTCTGACTCTCCCTTAGCCAGCACTACTGGCACTTTTTTCTCTGCAATTGTGGGCGCCTGAGTGTGGTTACAATCAGTCCAAACACGCTCAGGTGCACAACGAGCCTTTGTCTCTAACTGTTTATCGTCCATTCTAAAATGAACATCTCCAGAGGAGAAAAAAGTGTGGTATAATGTAAGAACCATTTAGGCGGCAGTTTTCAAATCATTCAGAATCTTCCTCCAGTGTGTACTATTGGTGATGAATCATGTTGAGGAGGCTAGAGTTCCTGTACATGATGTTGATCTGTCATAAAGAAACGCCTTGCCATTCAGGAATGTATGTCATAACCAATTATTCTGTGGAAAAGTACTTTTTTCTATCTGTTTTACTCATTAGCTTACGGTTTCTGCGATCACATATGTGCAGTATATTCAGGGCCGCTTTGGTGGAACACCTAAAACCAGTGAGTGGGGTCTTCACTTTGATGTGCCCACCCTCTGCGAATGCTGGTTTATTTTTATACACAGAGGAAAGTACTCCCTCGAAGATGTGTTGGTTTACTGAGAAATCCTTTTTTTTGAGTGGGCAGTGTTAGTTGTATTGTTAGTGTGGCCCTGTGAACCCACTATTTGAGAACTGAATTTGCTTTGAATTCAGTCTAGGAGTAATCTTTTCTGCCCAGAAGTCTTCCTTCTGTCAAATGCTGCATACTGTCAGGGGATTCCTGTCCGGGAGGTCTGTCACTAAAGCAAGTTACACTCTGCTGAGCATCAGCCATTGTTTTAGCTGTTCATTTAAAATATGATTTCACCATTTGTCTAATTTTGTTCACTTTATGAAAGAACTTAACTGAAATGGGTTCCTATTTTTGCACACAAAGTTATTGTGTTCACATTGTTCAAAAAAGAAGTGTATTTAACTTAAAAACACTCTACTGAAAGGAAGTCAATGTTTATAATACTGGTGAGAGAGTTGCAGGGAACAGTGAAAGTGTCTCGAGTTACAATAAGTTGAGTTATGGTAAAATCATTTTGCTAGTGTATCTTGCAGTGAAATCTTGAATGCAAAACACTATCCTTTACTTAACTGTGTCATTAATTTGTTCTGCATTACCAATTCTCTGTAAAAAGTTGTATTTACTTTAATCCTAAAATAATGCAAAATTATTTTAAATAATTTTACATTATTTTACATGCTAAATTTCTAAAACCAGTACTGTTACATAGTTAGAAACACATCACATTCCCCATCATTGGTTAATACCACATAAAAATTACTTTTGGTAGGAGCTGGAAGTAACTTTTTTAAATGCATGGGGAAGGAAAACGCCCGTAATCCATTTTCTAATTCAGGTAGTAAAGGGTAAGGTTTTGGTGTTGGGTGAAACCTGGAAGCATGGGTATTATTGTGTATCTGTTCTGGTACTTTTGACAAACAAGAGACTCCTCCAGTCTATCGTAGTTTGATTTAATGTCAATTTAATTTAATGTAATTTTAGTTCAGATTTTGGCTGGTGCATCCCTGGACACTACCATAAGTCCTCTGTGCTGAAATTGCAGGTGATTTGCCCATGTGCTCCTCGTGTTCCTCAAGCCGTTAGTAATGTTGCACATCTCTATTCTCTGAGAACCATCAGACCAGGAAACACACAGAGGAGCGTAGATGTTATTAATAATTTATGCACAATTAGCAGGAGAAGTTTGGTACATGCCTTTCCTCCAATCAGCTTTGGACCTCTTTTATGAGCTGCAGAGGCTATAGTGATTTGAATGAAAAGTTTTTCTTTTTATAAAATTGTGGTACATCACAGATTTCAATACAATTGGAGGCCACTGTGTGTGAGAGTAACATTTTGTACATTTGTTGCATTTAATTAAACGTGTAGTCTTTTGAGAATGTGTAGTCTATTTGAAAGTTCCATGGAAACTCAATTGAATTTCTTGGAAATGCAAAGAGGAAGATGAATGTTAGAAACCTCCCTTAGAGGTTTAGCATGCGGTTTTTGACTGCCCGTATGGGAAACTTCACTGTTAAGTGGAGTGAGGGACAAAAGGTCACAACAGTTTTAATTTACAATACCCCTGAGCCACATCCACCCAGTAAGAGTGTGTAGCTGAAGGCTTGGAAATTACAGTTCCCAGTACTCCAGGCTTTTTAGAGCATTTATTCTCTGCCACCCTTTTCTTCTTTTCTTTGTTTCTAACAATCGCTTCGCCTGGGAGGTCCGGCATAGAAGGAAGAATTGGTACAGTCGTGCTGAGCAATGCAGCCAAGAAACCCACCCTCAAGCCCTCGAGACACAGCCAGGGCAGGTAAGCTGACCATCAAGCTATGGGGCCACACCCATCAGAAGGACCTTGTTACGCTTAAGGACTGGGCATGCCCAAAGCGTGCCACACATGTAAAGATGTCATCCCAGCTGGGCTATAGCCATTTTAGCTCTTGTTGAGTTGCTGTCTAAGTTCAGGCCACCACACTGTGAGGGACCACATTTTGTGATTTGTTTGCGTTTTGCCTTTTCCTTTGCAATAAAGATTGTGTTCTCTCTCTCATCAGAATCCCTCATAATCGCTCCCAAACTTTGAGGCGAGTGTGTGTTGCACTCATTGATGCTTCTCGTGTAATTTAGTTAGGATGACATCTCTCGTTAATGCTGCTGGAATAAGTATTATTCCGGTCTGTCGAATGCTGTCCCATCAGGACTGCTTCTAGGCACCACCCAGTCAAGTGGTGATGGGTCACCATTAGTCTGGCCATCCCTCTGTGAAAAATGCCATGACTTTTTAACACATGTTAGTGGTCTTGTTTCCAAAGGGTGCACGTGACCCTATGCCAGCTTAGGTCAGGCTGTTTCTTAGCCCATGTGAGATAGAATGTAAATATCTCTTTAGTCTCATTTTGAAACACTGAATTTTGGGTACTGGAAAGTAGCATCTGCGATTTTATTAATCATAAAAAGATAAATTGGTTTTGATGAAAGCTCTGGTTTCAGCCTTGCAAAGGTTTGGAATTAATCAATGCCCCAATGCCAGTAGTTCTTCTTAGAGAGCTAATCACTACAGGGTTTATCTTTGTCTGCTAAATTTATTAACCATTCCTACAAAGCTGCTCAACTTGCTGACATTAGTTGGTTCCTTCATTTTACGAATTGCAGCTGTTTTTTTAGCTGTTTATCTGTTTTAAGGTCATTGACTGCAAGATTGTAGTCTAAGAACTTGGTTTCTTGTTTTCTTAGTTCACATTTGTTAAGAATGTTAAGAATTATGTCGGCATCTTGAATTTCTCCTGACAAAAAAATCAACTGAGCCTGGAAAGATCACGTAAGTGCACCCCAACTTATTATTATTTACAAAAATGCATGCTTACCAATCCATTGGCTTTTCAGCTCAGCTAATCACACCTATATTTTCCATGTACTGGAGCTATTCTTTCACTTGAGGCATCCAGGAAAGAGTAATTCTTCTCTGGGTCTAAAGACAGTAATCTTCAGCATCTGACTTAGGCTTCAATAACTTTGTGTTAGCTGGTCTGCCAAGTAATGATGTGAAAAGATTTCTCACAGCTTACAGATGCTCCATAGCCACCTTACTGTCCTTCCCTGAAGACACCCAGTGGCCAATTCAGTGTCATTCTGCTTGGGTCTAGAAGTGGTTTTCCGGCTTCCTTCAATTTGCACAGACTTTCAAATTCAAATATATCACAATAGGTTTCCACTGGTGTCACAGTTTGCCTTCACTCTTCTAGTTCTTGTCAACCAATCAACCGACCCATGTGCACTTGTTTGATCACCTCTGCTCCCATTGGCTCAGCACCTCCCCATTGGTTTTCTGTTTTTCATTTAATCCCTGCACTTCTCCTCAGTCAGGGCGAGTTATTGTTTTGTTATGGTCTGGTTTTGTATTTTGTTTAGAACTTAGTTAATAAAAATAGTTTACTTATGTGAGCTGTGCTTGGGTTTGGGTTTGGGTTTGGGTTTTGGTTTGGGTTTGGGTTTGGTGCATCTGCACCACGTGACACCTGGGATCAGTGTAACATCAGCTCCAGTGTAGCTCCAGTGTCAATTTTAAACCATGCTCTGGTTATAACAGATATCTCCAAACCCTGGCCTCTGTGAAGTTTCCTAAAATGTCATTTTTTTCCCCACAGCAACGAAATTGGCTTGGATTTGTCGAATGTCTTTTACAAACTTTACTACATTCGCATTGCTCTTGAGGTGCTACATTCATCTCCCCTTTAAGATGAGTTTACTGCCTCTTAATTCCTGGCTGTATTTATCACCTTTTCTAACATTTGTCAAGCTGCATTTTCTCTGGCAACCAAAAGTCTTACATTCAATCCATCAATCTTTAATGAGCTCATCATGCAGCAGTCCATAATTAAATATTTCTGCCAGAGCAAAGTACCAGCCGTATCTACAGACTAATATTCTCCCTGTTTTCACCGGAACATTAGCTCTTCTTATCTAGTATTTTATCAGCTTTATTTGTTTGGTTTAGTTCTTATTTATTTTATTTGGTTTATTTAACTGGAAACAGGATAACCTTCCCAAGAACTGATCCAGTCCAGTTCAATCCAGGAGCAATAACTCTTGGGCTTAGGGGTTTCTAGTTCAATGTTAGACATCGCAAGTCAGAAAAAGAAAAGCAATCAGTTCTCACTGCTGATAATAAGGTTTGCAGACTGATGTTACCATGGAGACTATTCAGTAGTGAAGGTTGGGTGCTTGGAGAAGGTGGTGTGGGTGTTTCTGTCCAAATGACTTTCATATAGTGCATGATGTGGGCTTGGTTGCTGTTCAAGAGTATGCTACAGCGGGGGAATTCATTGACTAATTTGTATCTTTCAGCAGTCTTGTTGGGATTTCCTTCTTTGACATATATTCAGGTAAAGTACCGTCTGTTCTGAGAAATATATGTTGTATACTTGCCATAGACTGATGCTGGAGCCACAGGCTTGTACACCAAGGCCTAGTACAAATGGCCCTTAGTGTACAAGTTAGTTTTTTGCTAGAGATATAATTGTAAGAGACAAACTACTCAGCAAGGCAATTTGCTAAACACAGACTGCTGAGAAAATTTCAATCTACTCTACTGCTAACAGGTGTCATTTACTTGGTTTTATTTGTGGTATTGGTATGCCCGGCATGTAGGTTTCAATGATCCAGGGAATACTCCTATATTGTCTATTCCCCCTGTCCTTCTACACCAGCAGTAATTAAAACAGGGCCTGTTGTGTCTGTAATTATTAGCATTATCTCCAGCCTGCTTCCCATAGATGCTCAAGAAATCAATGGCTACATCTCTGTCTGTACTACACCATGTTATACACACTCTCTTTTACCTTTATCATATAACTTGTTCCATATCTCCGGCTTTCCCAGGACTTGAACTATTCTTCAAAACTTTCACACTTTGTTTAAACGGTGAGCATGACATACTTAGTCAATTCAGAAGGGAATTTATATACACAATGCTTTATGTTTTATTCTGAATGCATTTTCTTTGTTCTAATGCATTACTGATTAATGTTATTATCAGTTAAATCACTTTATGTATAGCATCCCCTTGGTCTTTACCACAAACAGACCAACATATTTAGCATACATTAGTGCAAAGTTTGACATTATTTGGTTCATTTCATTTTAGTTGCTTAACTGGGGTGGGACTTAAACTGGCAAACTTTTGTTTACAAACCTGTCACCTTAACCAGTGCACCACCAGCTACCCCTGGGTCCAATGTGAAATGGTTCAATAACAATGGCTGATGCTTGACAGTCAAAGTAATAAATAATTTAAATTGCAAGATATAAATCTCTGTCAGATGTAAATGCATTTCTACCCTTCTCATAAGACCCACCCACATTCTTTACAGAAATCAAGTTTTTTTGGTTATGGAAAGCCCAAAATTGTATTTAAAGCCTGCCATAGAAAGTATTTACTTCTACTGAGGTCACATGGCTACCGTGGCGTATATCTTGAGATATATAAGACGAGAAATTAGTTAAGAACTAGCAGCTAACAAACACAATTTCTTGCTTCACAATTAAAGCAAGAAGGTGGGAGAGCAAAGTGTTTGTGTCCTTTAAAGGAAGGTTGCAAAATACTAAGTAATCCAGGTTAGTTGGAAACTCTGAGTATGCTAAACAATTGTAAATCAGTGTGCCCATGATCTGCTTTTAAGAGACTCAGCATTTTAGTCAGGACTGGTACCTCCAGAGAGAGCAATAAAAAAAACATGAATTTTGAATAGGATAAGGAACACTGTTTAAAAATGTTTTAGCTGTTTTAGCTGCAGGAAAAGGTTTTATCCTTTTTCTGACTTGAGGCACTGCCAAAGTGTGCATATTTTTTATATCCAAAGAACCAAAATCATTTATTTTTATATAAAGTATTCAATAACCATCTGTGCCAAATATCTAACTAGTTCAAATTTTTCTGTTTTTCTGTCAAGAGGGGGAGTAAAAAACAGAGATGGTATCTTATTAACCTTTCCCCACACTATTTAATATTGTTTTCTGGGCCCATTTACTACCAGTAGGTTCAACAAATGCTCTGACCACACACTAAAGGAATATGCCTGCAAAACTCGACATGTAATCAGTTTTATGTCTTTGTGAGTGTGTGTGCATGAGTTTTATTGTTTGTCCTTGCCTTGTTGGCTGGCAAGGGAAGTTAGAGCTGGAAATGGTTTAGGTTACTTACAGTGGTAAGTGGTGAATGAAAGCTTGTAGCAAAAGTCTATGTTTAAGATTTGTTATGTAGGCCTCTGTCTTTCAACATGCCTTTCCTTTTCTGTTCATGCAGCCAAATATCATTTGGATGTCAAATGATTTTTTCGGCATGTTAGTGGTGATGGTTTAAAAAGCTCAGAGTGAAAATTCAACCAGTGCATGCTCCAACCCAAAGTATACATAGTAAGTTTGGTGTAGTTAGAATTTGCCTGATTCTTCCAGTGCAAACAATTTTACTTTTTCATCAATCTATTATGTTTTAACTGGACCATCACCAAGGTAAGCATGCACTCTTGTGTTGAAGATCTGGCCTTTTGTAAGCGGGGACGTAGCTTGTTCAGCTTGTTCTGCTAAACCCATAAGTCTTTCAGTTCCTGAACTAGTTTTACTCTTTGACCATTTGACTCCAGGGTTTGATGTCATTTTCATTGAAAATATAACTAAAAGTCGTCTTTTTTGCCAATGCTTGTTGTGTCCCTTTTAAATTCTGTGATTGCCAGCAGCTGAGTGTGATCTAAAACACAGGTGTGTCGCTCCAGGCTGAAGGTATAGGAGTTTAATTTAATGTTGAAAAATGACAAATAAAAGGTATAAAACCTCCCCTGGTGGCCCTGTCTCCAGCCGCTTCTGGTGAGCCACAAAGCGGAGGCAGAAAGCTAGAGACAGGGCCAGCACCCAATCCACTCTCAGGCTTTGGGAGCCCTGGCAAGACCTCAGTCTGGGTGCCGGTGTTTTTCAGTCTGGTGGGTCTTCCCTCACAAGGTGCTAAAGTGTTCCTGGCTCGTCGGCAAGGCGACATATGCTGCTGCTGCGACAAGACAGGGCACATGGCTGAACACAGGGCTAAACAAGCGGCGGTGCGAGCTGGTAGACATGGAGTGCAGGGACCGCTGGACCAAGGCCTCCCAGCTCAGTCTCTCTGCAGAAGGCTCAGCTCCTGCTGGAGAAGATGGTGGAGATATTGGTAGAGCTGGAGAAGAAGCCACACTGGAGCGAGATTGGCCGCCACCACTCCCTGCAGCGCTAGCAGCTGCTTCGGGCCCAACTGCAGGAACTGTGCTGTGCTGCAGTGCATGCAGCTCCAACTAGTATGAGGCAGCCGGAGAGAAGCTGGCCATGGAGGTCAGCATGGGCACACATCTTCTCCAGCAGTGGGAGGCCCAGGCCTGAGATCTGGCTGCAACAGAGGATGCAGCGGCCCTGGGCCAAGGCCTAGTTTCAGGCCCCCATCCCCTCCGTACTGAAGATGCTAGAGCTGCAGAGGGTGGAGCACCACAAAAAGCTAATTGAACATGTCACATGAAGCTGCTGATTGTATCGGACCAAATCTCCTGCAACCTGCCCCGTTTCCACAAGCAACTGGCAGAGCAACTTCAGCACTCCACAGTCCAGCTGGATGAGGTCCGTAGGTAAACAGTTCTGATGGACGCCAAGTGCTTGGGCGGTGGGTGAGGTGGGGGTGGCAGTACCATGCACAAACCCTGAAGACCTTGTTGTGCCAACAATCTAAAGAGACTTTAAAAGTGCCAGCAGGGCTGATGGAAGGTTATAACAGAATGCAATTCAGCATCTGCTTGTTCAACTTTGCTTTCAGCCCAGACGCGCGCGCACACACACACACACACACACACACACACTCACATATGCATGCACACACGCAACGCACATGCACGCACACACATTCACACACACACATTCACACACAAACCAGGAAGCAAGATAACCTGATATTCAAGTATCATTAAGGGTGCCATACTCAATTTTGAACTGGACAAATGAGAACACTACTCAACATTAGATAATCACATTTACCTTCTTTCTGTGCCTCTCAAGTGGCCCAGGAGTGACTGAACATGGTGTAGCGGAGCTCATGTTTTCCATAGAAAGTAACATCCCTCCCTGGAGTCGAAGACAAAATTACAAGTGCTGCCGTCAGCTAGGGATTTTGGTCTATAGCTCAACTACCTAATCAAGTGGGTTTAAACTGTTCTTACTGACAATTGAGGGTATGACAGCAAGTTAATGTTTGCTGCAATTGAATTAAGTTTAGACGCAGAGGATGAATTTAACACAGCAGTCAAACCTATCCTGGAAAACAAAACTTAAACTGTGTTTAAAAGCATGTTATACGGTTCAAATTCTTAAACTGTAAATTCTTTGCTGCCCAAAGGCAAAATATGGATATGGACATAGGGTCACAGAGTTAATTACATAACATATCAAAACGGACGCAAAATTGCATCAGATAAATGCCTCAGATAAATAGTAGTATTCCTATGCAAACCCACAAAGCCCTTATTGAAATCTATGAAAAGTTTTCTGTATTTTATTTTTTATTTATTTCAAGGCTGGAGCAAAAGAGACAGCAACGAGTGTGGCTCGTTCCCCACACTGATGACCGTGGAGCCTGAACTAAGACAGGAATCAAGACCAAGAGAGTTGTTGGAGAAACATTTTCCTGAAAGAGATTTAAATGCCAAAACCTCAGGCTTGTGGCTTTCTTATCATGGATATTTTCGATGTGTTAATAGGACACCGCAATAAGAAGGCTTTGGTAATTATTGTTTTTGTTATTATTACTACTACTGCTATTTCTGTTTTTTAGCATTGGAGAATCTAACTGTGCCTTAAGATGTCTCTAAAATGGTTGTTTTCAGTTGCTCAGCATCCCAACCAATCATTGTACCTTCAGATTCTTTAATGATGCTGCAGTTTTTAGATTTGTCAGGAGCCTTGTTGAGAAATGGAAACTATAGTAATATTACTCGAAACTAAAATTTTAATATTTTTTTAACATCTTTTTAACAGTAAAAACTGCCAAGGCAGTTAGCATTACAAAATAACACAGTAAAAATGCAGAAGTAAAACCAGGCTTGGAGCAGACTTCTTTGTATGTTCCTTGAATTAGAAGAAATCCATAAAAATCCAAAATAGCAAAACTATAGAAATAATGATTCAGCTTGACCACATCAATAACAAATCAGATTATGATGTTTTCATAACTTACACAACCTTTATTTTTTGTTTTTGTTTTTTTGTGCGAATTTCAACTTGGATAGGAACGATTCCCTTTGTGTTTTCTTCCCATAATCCATTTCCACTGAAGGAGGAGGGAAGAACAGGATGTCTTTGGAGTGCGTATATTAAAACACAAAGAGAACCTTGATACGTCTGAGTTTCATACCGACTCTTGTCTTTATAGAAATGCAAATGTGGCTCTGAGGGTTGCGTCTGACATTTGACCTTATCCATCACCAACTACTGTCTTCAGCCAAAAATTTTCAGCCACGGGTACAGAAAGTCTACTAGGTGCAAATCATAAAGCAATCAAGAAACAGAAGGAAGGAGAATATATTATGGCAGCAGTATGAGTCGAGGTGGGAAAGCAATAAATTAACATAAAAACTGAGCTAGAATTGTTTTGTCCAGTGTTTAGAAGAATGTCTGCGGAAGCAGTCATGGGGGTACATTATGAGTCATTTTTTGTGTGTGCTATCATCGGTAATGAGGCAAGTGTTCCAGAAGGCAATGAATGACTGGGTTTTATGTCACCTGGCCGTCACCAAACGGCATCGACACAAACATTTTGGTCCATTTTGGTCACATGCACAGTACAAAAGGAGGAAGGAAGGAAGGATGATTGCTTTTCTGCATCAGTGAATAGCTATATAATGAGAGAACCAAATGATTGTATCAATGAGTGCATCTTTGATAAAGCCTGCCCCTTTTTCAGACGCACTCATTCACAGCTCACTTAAATTCTTGTAAATAATTCCACTAACTTGAATGCTATTACAGTTATTCGACCCCCATCGCTGGTCCCGGACAGTTGGTTCACTGTCTATGGAGTCTTCATAACAGCATAAAAGAAAAATGTTCTCATAACATATAGGTACATGCCAAACATTATCTCTGTGAAACGTACCAAGATAGTTATAATAAAACTACCACGTTAACTGCTGTATCCATTGAGCCCAGTTAAAATGAATAGGTTAGATCAAAATTAATTGATTTTAAACATATTTTTAGTTTAAACTGTATGATTACACCTTTAGACATTTAGAATTGTTAGTTTATTGATCATTACTGTTCTTTAAGAGCTACCTTAAATCCTCTATTTGTCATAATAACAGCTCCTATTTATTTAGGTCTGACTTAAGCCTAACTATCCCTTCCACTAACAACAATAACATGTTATGTTAATAACATGTTAACAGGTTATGTTAAGTTAACTACCTTGAAGTCTTGACATATAAGGATGTAACAAAATAAGAAAATAATTTAAGTTTTAAAACAGATTTATTTTCTGTATGAAATTCTAATAATAAATTGGTCTGCATGGCAGATAACTAACATCAGAAGCAAATATACCCCTACATAAGTATACATTTGTACAAATAATAATGAGTGTTAATGTTTTTCAGAACACTTCAATTGTTATAAATTACACATTTATGACAAAAGAGCAGATGAGCAACACACAAACTTAAGCATCGCCCACGCCTTGATTTAATGCATTCAGACTTGTTTTTATAGTCGATAAGGAAAGGAGTTCAAGAAGTCTTTTAGGAAAGTATTCACCGGGATATGGTCTATTTTCTCATCACCACATGTTTCAATTATCCTTTTCCGGCACAGCTCTTGCAAAGGCTGCAATCTGACTTTCCTATAAGGCCGGACGAGACACCTTTTAGGTGAAGCAATGTAATGTTCTAGCAGCCTGAACAGAGAGTCAAATGACTCCCTGCTGCCCACCAGGCTGAAGCGTGAATCCTTGAAATTTATCCGGATGCTGGTCGGCCCCATGGATGCCTTATAGCTAAGCGTAAAGAATATGTCCTTTTGCCTGCTGTCTCGAATCAAGAAAGTTCCCAAAGGCTCCTCCCTGAGTCTGCTGTGGGCATCCTCCACTGTCATGGGACCCCAGTAGAATCCACTCCTTTCAAGCATTGAGGTAGTTATGGCAATGGCTCTGAAGTCCTTCTCGCTTCGAAAAAGTCTGAAGTGTGTCTGGCTCTCCGGGCTGTTTGAAGCATGCTGGTGCTGCCGGGAATCCGCCGCTGGAACTTCAATCCTTGCTCGGTTTTCTGTTTCCGCTGCATTGCTTTCCACATTGCGCCGTGTAACCATCCTACAGTAAAGACCAGACTAGCTGATCTTCCATAGTGTCCGACATCGAGGTGCAGACAAGGCTGTTTGGTCTGGAAAAGAAAAAGAAGAAAAAACAATTACACGAATGCCTTGGTGAGGTAGAATATTAGCTATATTACTAATACAATATATTTTTACTAATATAAATTTTTACTCATATTTTTTTTTATTTGGATGATATCCAGGTCTTCTTAGAAAGTTTCACTGAAAGTTTTACGAGCTGCTGTTGTACTTCGAGCTTTTCTTTTACCAAATTACAGAACGTTTTAATGTATCACACATTCAGTAGCTTAGTCAGTCAATGTTACCAAAAACTGTAGATGAAGTAAGGTTAAAACGGTTTCATGTTGCTCTATTAGTAACTATCATGTATTTTTAAGTAATGACAGCCTAATACATCGAAATTGTTTAGAAAATATGGTTTTGGTTTTTTTCACATACAAGACCCATACAAAATAATCAACAATAATACTACTTGTTGCGTTAATTTGCCTGTGTGTCTAGCCTGGTCTCAGTGCAAAGAACTTTATATAATTTTGCGGAGACAAACCTTACCGTCTGCACTTTTGATTTGAAGTATAAGAACCGCTTCGATAATCGTATTTGAAATCCGAGAGTAGCATTGACTGCACAATTTCGTAAATATTACCATAGTATTTCCACAGCAACGAGTTTTCAAATTAGTTGCATCGACAGTTAAAAAATACATCGAATTATCCAAAAAATTTGAATGAAAGCGCACCTCCCCAGTGCTATACTGATCTATTACAGTTCATATGCGAGGTTGTGTTTGATATAGCTAAATTTTGGCTCCACCTCCTCCATCTCGCAATGCGGTGTCTTCCAGGAAACGACTGTTTTCCTTTGGTAGCTCTTCTTCTTCTTAGAAATCACACTGATTTCCTTAGGAGCACTATAGTTG
This sequence comes from Hiodon tergisus, assembly GCA_025775045.1. Classification (NCBI taxonomy): domain Eukaryota; kingdom Metazoa; phylum Chordata; class Actinopteri; order Hiodontiformes; family Hiodontidae; genus Hiodon; species Hiodon tergisus. The sequence goes on along the minus strand of JAOVYW010000202.1, from coordinate 81 downwards.
ACTCGTGTGTGTGTGTGTGTGTGTGTGTGTGTGTGTGTGTGTGTGTGTGTGTGTGTGTGTGTGTGTGTGTGTGTGTAGTAG
>JAOVYW010000201.1:7604-17910 GCA_025775045.1 Hiodon tergisus | reverse complement strand
TGTGTGTGTGTGTGTGTGTGTGTGTGTGTGTGTGTGTGTGTGTGTGTGTGTGAGAGAGAGAGAGAGAGAGAGATTCAAAGTCATTACAAAGGCAGCTAACTTTTACATCTTACCTTCCATTGCTGAGTGTCTAGTCTTGTTTTTTTATTTTTAACTTTTATTTCAAGGGTACAGCCTTGTTGGACGGATCTGAATGTGCGATTTCTGTAATTGTCAGAAGTGGAGATTATAGGAGGTTGTGTCTGAAAAGAAACCCCTGCTGTAGCGGGGGGAGGTCGTTGTAGAAGTAGCAAGTCGTTGGCAGGTTAATAAATTAAAAGGAGAACGTTTTGTCATGCCTTTATCTCCCTTCCCTCATTTACCTGGGTTTTAGTATTTCTGCTAATTGGGGGCGCTGCCTCAAATCTGCCTATCATCTGTTTCCATTGTTGTATTTTAAAGGTGGGGTTTACGGCGTGACGCTCGCGTTTATAACGTTGAGAGAAGTTATAGGTTGTGGTTCTCTCCACCGCATGGTAAATCTGGTGGCATGACCACCTCCAGGCAGGCTGTGTTCCTTGCATTGCATTCTGCGCTGTAGCTCTCTTTTGGCCTGGCGTGCTTCTACAGGTCACTGCAGCACAAACTTAAATGCTTTTTTTTTTTGAACTCACAGCCCAGTTAAGAGCGCTGGCCGTTTGACGTGTGCAGACAGGTGCGCCGGGCGAGTGAATGTTCTGCCTTGCTGTGGAGCGGGGCGGTGCGGTGCGACATTGTGATGCTGCTCTTCACACCACTGCAGAGGCAGGCGACGGCCATCGCTCTCCACAGGCCCGGCTTCATTTACATGTGTGCATCTCCCCCTCCCCAATAAAGCATGGCCTCAGTCCGTGTATCCCGGTATGATTGAGGACGAAGCAGCACTGCTGTGTGGCTACAGTTACGCTAGATCCCATCGTGTGGGATACCGGGAGGAGGGGGCCTCTGGGGGGTGCTGGACCCCACAGTTATCAGTCACCCCATGGGCCGTGCGACAGTGATGGATAGAGAGGGATCAGCCCCCGACCACATGGGCCCCTTGCCGCTCCGCAGCGCTAATAGAAAGTGGATTAAGAGGATTGTGAGTTAATTTTGTAGCATGCTAATTTGGACTGCTTGCGTGGAGCCGAGTATTTGGCAGAACTGACCATAGGAATCCCTTAGAGATCATGATACAATGTTCTTTCAGTGCTGATGTGTCAAAATTATAATGTTTATCTCTAATTGCATAAATATTTGCAACACGATTTTAACAGCTGTTTATGTTTGCTTGTGACGTCCACAAGCTGTATTAGCATGAGTGTCTCTTTCAGAAAAAGGAGCTGCCAAAATCTAACTTGTAGATTCCTTTGCAAATGGCAGCTCAGCCCACATGTTTTTCAGAAAAAAAGGAGTGTAATTAGAATAAGCAACATATTACAAATCTCATTACAGGGGATTACATCAAGCACACCGTAATCCTTAAAGTGTGCTTGATGTAATTAAACGGAATGAATAGAATCCTTTTAGTTTAAAATACATTAGCATGGAACACACAAAGGAACCCTGGCTATTTGGGAATATTTGGGTGATACTGCTCGACCCTTAACTGCAAATTGTGATGTACGATGTATTTTAAGGATTGGCAGTGTCTTCACCATCGTTTGTATACCTGGTGAGCTTGTTCCCAGAAAAATGAGATTCAGTTCAAATTGTATTGAGGTCAGGTAGCATTTAAAGCTGCAGGAATTATTTTTTGAATGCCATGATGAACACATGTTTAATGTTTAAAGAAATGCTTTTTCCATACCTTTTAATGCAAAAGGTATCAAATAAATTTACGTCCTTAAACACCCGTTGAGGAAGTTGGTTCAGCCGGCAGTTCGCGAAACCATAGGCAACGAAATTGAGTAAGGAAGGTGTTTGTTTAATTGTATTCAGTCTTCGGCTCTGAATCATTTAATCTATTCCTATTTTTTGGGTGGGTAAGCTTGATAAATGTTTTACTAAATGTTATAAATGTTTTAATCATACATCGACTCGTCCCGTTGATTTGGAAGTAAAGAATATAGAAATTCCATTGTTTGTTACTAGTGATTTGCGTGGATGGTTTTTATTAAAAGAGCCTTATTTTTTCTGTTCATTTAGCAGTTATGTTACAGATACATCAGTCATTGTCTGTATTCTCAATCAGGTCTAAAGACCTGTTTAAACTGTGTGGGGCAATAAGTTTAATTAATCTGCTGTCACAAATATTTAAATGACCTTCAGTTATAAACTGTAAATGTGGCCTCATCCAGACCCTTGTATTATCACTAAAAGTAACGGCAAGGTAAGGTAATTTAACCAGGTAAGCACATTGAGAACCAGTCCTTGTTTTCAAGAATGACCTAGGGTGGTAGGGAACAGGGGCTGCCATGTTGCACCTGGAGGTTAAGTGCCTTTCTCATAGGGCACAGCAACAGTGGCCTGCACCAGGGATTAGAACACGCATCCCTCTGGTTACTAGCCTATTTCCCTAACTTCTGAGCTAACTTTTAGCCCACCTGACAGAACATTGCTGTCAGATTACATTAAATGGTAACTTGTTTTATTTATTGAGAGCAAAACACATCACTAATACCTCATTAGAATGATCCATTGATAATTACAGTGATGCAGTGATAAACCAGGTCAATGACATGATATAGAAACTGGCATGTCCGTTAGGGATTCGGGATCATGTTGCCTAATTTGCGGAAAATAAGATGAAATGTCTTTTGTGGGTTTGCTTAATTGTGTATGTTAGTTTCTGTTCATTTCTTTTATCTGTGGTTTAAGAAGCTATAATGCATTGCAGAGTTTGCAGATTTTGTTCGGCTGTTTAATTAAACAAAATCATGATTTTTCTAACAATCCAATTGAAATGGTTTATGCGTATGCTGTGCTATACACAGATGTAAATTGAGTAACTGTGATCGCATTGTTTCTACTGAATATTTTAAGTGAGAAAGATGAACGATAAAACCAATTTTTTGGTGAATTGGACCGATTTTCTACCATGAGATGTGCTTAGCTGTTTTTTGAGCTTATGAAATGCAAAAAAAAAAAAAGTGTGTGTGTGTGTGTTACCTTGTTTCATTCATGAGCTCTATTGCAATACAGAGGATATGTCTGCCCAGAGTCACAAATATGAAATGTCCCCTGCGTCATTAACACGCAGTCCGTTCGTTTGACGTCAGTGCCGCGTAATCACACCTCTTTATTGGCATCTGCACGTGTTGCTGTATAACTACTTCTTTCCCACAATGTAATTGCGGAAATTTCCGTAGCCCCGCTATTCAACAAGAAAATATGTTTTAGCCACTAAAGCAGTTTTAATTGTCATAAACCCAGCTACAAACGTTTTACCCACTCGCTGTGCACTGCTGTGGCCACACTAACTGTGCAGGAGTGGTGGAGCTCATCAGCCGCGTTGCACGTCGTTGTGTTGGAGTAGATGGGAACGCCGCAGTCAGCACTTTTCCTTTGTCCCGCTCTCACCGCCGGCGAACAGATAAGCGATGCGGCGTGGAGGAAAAAAACAAAAAACGATTGTTTGCCGACTGAGTAAACATTCATTTACTCTGAAGCTCACATGTGCAGTTAATCAAACTAATTATCTGCTGTATTATCTCCGAGCCAAACGTGTTTCGCTGCTACTGTAATCATATCAGCTCTGATTGCCATCTGGTTGTGATCTGTACCCGTGCGACTCTCTCTTGCACCTCAGAAAAGGGGGGGGGGGGGGTTATCGAGTGCCTCTCAGGGTACAAGCGGTGCCTGGGATTTTCTGTGTTTCTGTCTCGCTCTGATTGATGGAAATGGTCATGTCAAAGAATTTAGTGGTTTTCAGAGTGAAGAGGCAGAAACTACCGTGTACGTGCCGGGAGCTCATTAATACAGTGTTAAAATTTTTTTAACTGAGGGCATTCACTTACTGCAGTTATCAGAGCACTGGTGTCCCTGATGGGATACTGCTGCTGTTCCAGTAAAAATTGAAAGTCATAAACGTAATTAAAATTGCAAATCTTGGTTGCGAACCCTTGTTTTTTCCTGTCTAAGAAGTACTGTAAGACCAGAGGATTTCAGCCTGTGACGTAACAGGGATTTACACTCCCTTTGACGTAAGTGGATCCCTCAGTGCCTCACTGCTGCGCCTGTCACTCTTCTCCGTTCTGCAGGCGAGGAACTGCAGGGGAGGATCGCTGTGCGCAAGAACAAGAAGGACCCCAGAGCTCTGCTCATCACCATCAGCCTCAGCAACGTGAAACAGACCTACAGTCTACAGTGAAGTCACCCCCTATAACAAACAGCTGTTTTATATGCACTAAACATGCCTTTTTAATCCCTTTGTCATTAGAGCACCTCATTTGAATGTGCACATATCTGGAAAAAATATTAAGATGGACAAGGTTTTTTTTTTTTTTTTTTCCCCCTCTAAATAAAAATAAGGCGTTTAAGTTTGTACATGATGCATTGGTTTGAACATCTGCTGGCTCTGCATCGTCTTGTTCACAGGTAATTGAATGGTGAATTACAATGAAGAGCAGCCATGTGCTCTTTCCCAAAAGCTGTATAATAGTGCGCTGGTTAAATGTTCCGGACTATAAACCAAAAGCCGTGATCTCGCTTTATAATGCTTTTCCTGGAAATAAATGAATCGCAAGTCACATCTGATTTCTCTTCTGAATTAATTCTGTGCTTACATCACAATTTTATATATCATTATATAATGTACCAATATATCATTCCTGTTAGACCATAAGAAAAATGACTTAAACCACCTCCCCATATAATGAAAATATGGCCTAAACCAGTTTTGCTTTCAGATTCAGTCGTTTTCTGTATGATTTTCTATTGTCAAAAATGTGCACGTGTAGACTGCTACTTTGAGTTTTATGAGATTGTACCAAAAGAAAGCTGCTATGTGTTGCGTGAAGTTTGCCATCATGCTGCTAAATTTTACCGAGAAAGCCGTTTCTTCGTGCCTCCCATCTGTCTGTTCAGGAATAGCAGAGAATGAAAAACGCTGACAATACGTATGATCGGGCCATTGAACAGCCTGCTGAGATTTAATAGGGGTTTATTCACTTGCTTCTGTATCATACATCATTATTCTTAAAAAGAAATGCACATTTTAAGACGGTTAAGTCAGTTCCAATTGCAAATATGTTAAGAAAGCCTAAAGAAGTATGTTCCTCTTGTTTTAGTGAGTTTTACGTTTCGGTTGTCTTTTATGCGTCTTTATTTTATTGCATTGCGTTAGTTGTGGGTCTGACACAAAGCATAGCCTATTCAAGCGGTCATCTGAAAATGTAAAACTGTTATCCACATCGTGTTTCCTCTTTAAATCTTTATTAAGAATTGTAAAGATTAAAAAGATATTAAGTATCTTGTCAAGTACAGTACTTTTGATTCTGCGGCGCACTTCCTCAATGAAAGTGCAAATTTGGTAATGAAAATGAAAACATCAAATATAAATATAATAGATATTAAAACTAAAATTTTAACCGGGAAATCGCCATTCTCAGTGTAAAATTCCAAGACTGAACGGTTGTGACCTTCAGATAATTATTTTCATTATTTAGAAGGTCCAGTGCCGGAGTCTCCGTTATCTCCTCTCTGTCAGTAAAGTGATGAATTAATTACACGGGTCGTGAGTAATTAATGACTATGTAGTTACTGGAACTATTATCTTGGTTCAAGGTGGGTCAACAACCGGATCTGTTCATCCTATGTTGGACAGTTATTAGACCAAAGAACCCCACAGTGCAAAAATACAATTTGTGCATGAAACGCAGATAATGTATTTGGTATATGATAAAGCAAATCACTGCATCAGTTATGATTGTTTTCTGTCATTAGAAACAAAATATTTTTTTTTTTAACGAAGCTACTAAAGTTCTCACGGCTAACCAAATTCAAATTATCGAACGACAATACCGAACGATATGTTGCGTGCTGTAAAGGAAGAAGCATGAGGGGCTCAGAAATCAATTACAATTATTCTTCGTTGACAAAGTAATTAAGAACGAAGTGGCCTGTTAATTCACCGCGGAAAGGTTTATCAGAACAGCACGCAGATTTATGGCCGATGCTTCTGCTGCGTTCATTCCAGGTGATTATCGCACATTATCGGGGAACCGCACTCACGAGCGTTTAATTTTGAGAATCTTAAACAAAACACATAAACACAAGGAATGAAAACGGTGCTAGTTAAATAATCCATAAGTTTGAAAAAGATTCATTAAAATTAAAGTACATATTTCTTTAAAATATTTAAACAATTTTTAACAAAGTAGCCGATGTTGTCTGCGATAAAGGTTGTGTTTAAAATAATTCCAATTAGAGTATGTAATATTTAATAGGGTCTCGAAGGCAATTTTTATTTCTTTATTTTTTTAAGGTAGGTAGGTAGCATTTGGATTTGAAGATGAAGGAAACTATACAACAATCCCGCCTCTTCTGGCTTGCGTAAAAGTTTAACAAATGAGTAGCTCCGGCTACTCTACCTGCCTTATATTAAAACCCGGACTTTATGCCAGAAGGACGCATGCGACAACACAGGTACATATTCTGTGACTTAAAACAGTTATATAGGCATATGCTATTTATTTAAGTAGAAAATATCCACATATAAACGTATACATCCACGTATAAATTACAAAAAACGTTCAATACTGTTGCGCCTTTGCATAACTGCAATGGCTGTTATAAAATATAATAAAATATAATATAAAAACATAATATCATAATTCCGACATAATTCACTGTAATATCACTCAAGTCCACTCGTTTTTATTATATAATGAAATGCTGACATTCCTGTTAGTATTATACAATGTTACTTTGTCAACGTGTGCAGTTGTTTGCTATAGATGTCTCAGACCTGTAACCAAAAGGTTGCTCGTTCAAATCCCGTAATCGTTTTCGTATTTTTTCAGTTTTAACAGAAATCTTTCCGGTTGATATCTAGAAGTAGACATGGATAAGCCATGTACGCCACTCTACGTAAGAGTTCCAGCTAAGCAGCTAAAATGTTTTTAAAATTTAGTTACAATGAATATTGTATGAAAAACAATAAAAGTTTGTTTTTTCGTCAACAATGTAAACATTTATTGTAAGTAGAATCGTGAAATACGTTCGTCATTGCACATGATACTATTATGCAGAATCTGAACACCTCAGCAGATGTGTATTGTTGTAACCTACATCCAGATGCTCTCCGACCAAGTGAAAACCTACCTACATCCTCCTGAGACCAGTTTATTAATCAGCTGCAAATGACTCAGTCCAAACACGCACGCTCAATGACGATGAGTGACAGCTAACCCGCGCTTGCGCTTGTCCCTTTAAAAATCTGAATCCAAGGCTAATGATTTATCAAACTCTTATTATCAAGAAAATGTCACGCGAAGGGCACCTTGCTATGCACTGACGCAAACCAAGTCTTTCCCACGGAGCTATAGAAAGCTTTGCACTTACCAGAGCTAAATTCAGTCTCTCTATAGTCTTTACTGCTGTTTTCTGCTTTTGACCTGGTATCTGTTGCTGCTGCAAACATGGTGAGTACATTCCTTGCTTGAGATTTTTAAGAAGTCTTTTATGTCCATGAATGGTAATGGTTATATGAAAGTTACTTTAATATTTAAATATGTTTATATACATTTAAACACTATTTTAAAACCCACGTTGAATTTTACAGAACGCGCACCTTGTCCATGGTCCTGAAATCTTTCAGTCGTTGTTTTCAACGTGCATGCTGTTTTCTTCCGCTCATGGAAACTTTGAAAAAGTAACAGATCAGTGAATTATATTACTACAGTTATTTTATCTTACATAAAACAAAATTATACGCTCAAGACCGTGTGACCTTTTTCCTTTTAATCCCCGTTCAAAACATTATAAATAATACAGCGTTTCTTTATATGCTACTTATATTTTGTTTCAAACCAATAACTGTAAACACATTAATAAATAAACATATTTGAATTCTCTTCAAAATATAATTATAATGTGTTTTTGTCCAGCGCTTAATGGCTCTAGCTTCATTATCTCGAAATGATTTGTGTTTCGCTCAAATATTCTTAGCATTATTATATAAAGCTTTTAAGAATGCTTGCCGCGGAGGACGGAGCCACATAACGAGTGCAGCAGCTTGTCTACTGCCTATGAAATCAGTGAATGCGCAGGGCTGAATGACAGGCAGGAAATGGGGCGTAAAATTAAAGAATCTTTCGGTAATGGTGAAAGCGCGAACCAAACACTCGCCGTTCGTGAGCTGAAACCCAAAGAAGCGAAGAAAACATACGAGGGGACGCTTTTTTAAACTCGGGAGAACAAAACAATTGCGGATATGAAGAGCTAAGCGTATTTGAGCTGCTTATTTTCCTTTACTCTTGATTCTGGATACCGGCTGTGGTGTTGTGATCTCGTGTTGCCTACGTTAAAAAGAAAACGTTTTGTGAGTATCCGTTTCATTTCGAAATGGAAGATTCGCCGCTCTATGGTTAAGTTCCCTTTATTATGCACGTCTTGCCTATTATTTGATTAGCCTGCCAGGTTAAAGTTTTTGTTGTGCGACTAATATTTAACTTTGATTCCGTAGGATTTTTCTGAACAGGGAGCTATGACCAAACATCCGGTCAACAGTCCTGCCAGTTTTAATCCTTTACCCCAACCAGAAGGGGCTGTTGGAGTTACAACAAACAAACCCGAGAGTGTCAAAAATCAACTCTCCAACACGCAACACGCGCTGCAGCCTCCCCCAACCAACGAAAGGAAAACTTTTTGTCCTACGGAAAATAAAGTGGGAGAGGTAGAGGGCAACAAAGCTTACGGGACGTTTAAAAACACGGCTCCGGTGCCAGTCCCAATTAATTCTGCCCTCCGTAAGGATTCTGCGGGAATCACTCTGCCCCAGACGGATGGTTCTACAACTGTTCACGGCACATTTATGTCTGCCCATTGCACTGACGCATTACCCAATCAAAGTGCTTTCAAGAGCACAGTGGAGCAAAACAATGCCACGGGCAACTGGACATCCATGAGCCAGACTACCGTTATACTGGGGACAGATGGTAACACTTCTGTTCTACCTGGCACGGTGACCGGGGTAAGTGGTTTCCGATAAATGTTTAAGAGGAATCACCCGAAACCGGGGCTAATTATATCTAGGTGTGTTAAATTAAATTTGTTTAAAATAAATCTCAAGATCAAATTCTTATCAGCAAAACAATAGAAATTGTATCAGTTATGTGGGGATACAGCTGCCGAGACGGATGGTGTTGTCAGAGCAAAAATCAAGGGTGGTATTTTAAAAACACCGAATTCCCTCTGTTAGAAAATTACGTTGTCAGAAAATATTTTTGTTCAATGGTATTGTCTGAATGACGATAAATATAGAAAATAATATGCGAGTTAAGGAGCCCTGAAGAGCACGCGGTAGAGTGCTCAAAGTTATTCTTGCTCTCTTGCTCACACCCCCTGTCGAATTGACTAGATTAGATCACTCAAACCTCGTCTTCAAAGAACATTTGTGCAGATAAGATGTTTAAACAAACCAAATTATTACTATATGATGACTACGGTTTCAACCAGCAACTTTTGCTCTCTGGTGTGTATTTTACGCATTCCAGTGCCGTTTTCCATTCCGTTTTCAATATCAGTTAGAAATAACGTCCTCTTTTGGGATTGGCTAGCGTTGCTAGTGGCACTGCGGACTAATGCGTTACATAAGGATGCGGGTTCCGGGTATTGTTCAATCCCTCGGGGACATTTCAGACCAAATTAAGTGGTGTTTTACTTTGTTCATTTTCAACTGATGGGGGTAAAGTGGTTCCCGTGGCATGGGTTAATTAAAATGATTAGTCCAATCCAAAATCATAAACGAAATTAGGCTTTCTTTAAATAGCGGATATTTTCTATAGGAACACCTAAATCGAACTGAGTACACATAGGTATATCAGAAGCAATTGTATAAAACAAATGTTTTCTTCAGGATGACGATGATGACGAAGGAGGAGATGAGAACAAAGCCAGGGGAAACTGGTCAAATAAACTGGATTTCATTCTCTCTATGGTTGGGTACGCTGTCGGTTTGGGTAACGTGTGGAGATTTCCATACCTAGCTTTCCAAAATGGAGGAGGTAAGAAAAACTCACTGCGGTTCTATGGAATACGACAGGGTGATTCCAGTGTAGTAAGAGAAAGCCCTATTAGTTTAATAATTATTTAATAATAATAATAATAATAATAATAATAATAATAATAATAATAATAATAATAA
>JAOVYW010000198.1:0-17915 GCA_025775045.1 Hiodon tergisus | reverse complement strand
ATTGCATATTCTACTGGTGTGAAATAAAACTGATTTTGTGAAAGCTTCAATAGTCTTCTCCTATTGCTTCATCAAAACAGCATGCAAGGACCAGGGGATGTGAATTCGTCCTCAACACTAATAACACACAAACGTTTCCAAGTTTTCTCAAAGACACTGAATAATCATTTTAAGATCTGTTTAAGATCATCAGTTTGTCTGAATTGTCCTGATTGCAAAGCCCTCTTCAGGTCATGCCAAAGCATCTCAGTTGGGGTAAGGTCAGGACTCTGAACACGTCTTCTTCCTTTTCAGCCATTCTTTAGTTGATTTGTGTGGTTTGGGTCATTGTCTTTTTGTATCACCCAACCTATTAAGCTTGAAGCCTTGGACTGCTGCCCAAACATTGTCCTGTAAAATGTCTGGATACACTATCAAATTCATTGTTCCCTCAATGATTGCAAGGTGTCCAGGCTTAATTTAACACCGTCCAAAACAAAACTGCCACATGTCATTTCATTTCACAATATTAAGGACATTAACTTAAACATTCTCTCTAATGGGATTGACTGCCTCCCCAGTATAAACTGTTTATCCACCCCTGATGAACTGGTTTCTTATTACAATGATGGCTTACGTGGTATTATAAATTCTTTGGATCATAAAAAAAAAAAAACCCGGACTGTTTCCTTTATCCATTCTGCCCCATGGTTTACATCTGAGCTACACCAGCTCAAAGTAAATGGTCGTCGCTTAAAACTCCTTTACAAGAAAACCGGACTCGTTGCTCACAAAGAAATGTACACTAACCATATTTTGAATTACAAGGACGCTCTTTCTACAGACAAATTCACTTATTGTGCAGGTATAATCAGTTCAGGGGAAGGAAACACTAGGGCCCTGTTCTCCATGGTTAAAAACATACTACGACCACCTAGGCGCTCTTGTGCCTCATCTCTATTCAATTGCTTATTGTAACTCCCTATGTATTTTTTCAATGCCAAAGTACACAAGATCCACCAGACTCTTAATACCTTCTACAGTCTGTCTCTTCCAGGTTTCTCAGTCTCTTTTTCTCATTTATTTTTCAGTTCCTTCTGCCGTTTAAATATCTGACTTTATTCGGAAATCGAAGCCAACTACCTGTCAGCTCGACCCTCTTCCTACCATCTTGGTAAAAGCCTACTTATCCTCTCTAATCTCTAATAACTTTCATTATTCATTCCTCTCTCCTTTATCATCTATCTACTTCCTCTTGGCCATATCTACCGGAAATTTAACATCCATTTCCACAGCTTTGCGGATGACACCCAGCTCTACCTGTCCACTAAACCTACCTCCACCCTCCCACCCACTTCCCTCTATGACTGCCTAACATAAATCAAATCCTGGTTCACCTGCAATTTTCTCAGACTTAACAGTGACAAAACCGTGGTTCTCCTCATCAAAATCCACTTTGACAAAACATGATATTTTTTCTGTTACCATTGATAACTCCTCGATTTCCCCCTCCCCCCAGGTTAAGAGTTTGGGTGTCATCCTCGATAGCACACTATCATTTCAAGCTCACATTAATAATGTCATTTGGTCTGCATACTTCCATTTACGTAACATTAATTGCCTCCGTCTGTCTCTCACACCCAATAGTACAGCCATTCTCGTTCACACTCTGGTTACATCCCACATTGATTCCTGTAATTCCCTCCTCTTTGGTCTTCCTTCATACATAAACTTCAACTGGTTCAGAACTCTGCCGCTTGTATCATCACCAGAACCCCTTCTATTAATCATATCACTCCTATCCTTCAGCAGCTTCATTGGCTCCCAGTTAAATATCACACTGATTTCAAGATTCTGCTCCTCACCTTCAAGGCCATTCACAACCTCGCTCCTCTGTACCTCACTGACCTTCTTCACATCAACACACCCACCCGTACTCTCAGGTCTTCTTCTTCTATTCACCTCACTGTACCATCCGCTCATTTGACAACCATAGGGTTTAGAGCCATCAGTTGCTCTGCCCCCCGCATCTAACATTGACTCACTTTCCATTTTCAAATCTCACATAAAAACATATCTTTTTAAACTGGCATATTAAATTTCATTACTGTTCATCTCTTCACACCAGTCTCTTGTTTTACTTGATTATTTACCCTTACTGTTTTTATACATTGTAACTTTGTTTTGTTTATTATATTGATTAATTTATTGATTGATTACTTACCCTTACTGATTTTATACATTTATTGATTTATTGTTACACTCTTATTTAATTCTTACACTGTTTACACTACTGTTAAACTATTTAATTCTGTCTTGTAAGGTGACCTTGAGTGTTTTGAAAGGCACCTATAAATAAAACATATTATTATTATTAATAATAATCAGTACTTCATTAAGTAGAATGAGGTGTAACTGTGTTGGAATTCAACAGACACTGGAATGGAATGGCTGCCATACATGTAGAGATGCTGATTTAAGAAAATTTTGGAGTGGTCTCTTAATTTTTTCTAGAGCTGTGTGTGTGTGTGTGTGTGCGTGTGTGTATATATAAGATCTTCAAGTTCTACTCTCCATAGGGACCCAAAAGGAACAAAACAAAAGGAACGAAGCTGCTTCTCTCTTGCTGCCACCTAGTTGTTGGCCTTGGTAACACTGTTAAAACAATAATGGGGCAATATCAAGGGAAGTGACTGATAGCCCACCGCCTTACAGCTACATGATGAAAGATGTTTTCAGTATTTAATAGCAAACAAACTTTTTAACTTCAAACCAGAAATAAGTTGTCACCAAATACATTCCGACCAGCACTACGCACTTAAACACAATTGTAGTAGTGCATGGCATCAGGAATAGTCAATATACAATTAAATATAAGTAACAAAAACATTAAGTTCATTAATTGCTGTAAATCATATGTTATTGTGCATTAAGCTTGGTGCATTTAGGCTTCATTTCATTAGGAGGAAAGAGCAAAGAGCAGAGACAATGTGGCTGAATGCAGCTCATAAAGCTGTTGAGGATATGTTTTTTAAAATCATGTTTAATGCAGTCTTGAGTGACTTAACCCAGGGTATTTTGTATCCAGTAAGTGTTTAGTTTCAGTTCCAAGGGATTTATCAGGGTTAGAATATGTATCAATACATTTAGACTAACTGATTAAGTTACACAATTAGAATGTATACAGAGGGTTTAACTGAGTAAAATTACCCAACTAATCCAGTGCTAACACAGGGCACATACAAAACCTAATAAAGTAGTATTTACTGCCCACAGGAAAAAATTACATAGTTAACGTATAGCTAACAGATACACATGATCAATAGTATGGCCTTCAAGTTTAAATATTATGTATATTATGAAACCAAGTGTATTATTAACGTTCTCACCTAATAATGAAATGTACCCTTTTACATTCGGGACTACCGTTCCTTTTGTTTTAACTAATTAAGAATGATCACAAACTGGCATTATTGTGTCCCACAAGCTAATTCCTTTATTTAGACTCAAAATGTCCAACAATCCGCAAACAAATTCAATACCAAGTGACACAACCGGGGTCTGTCTGGCAAAGCAAAAACACAAGGCTCAGGATCAGGCTCAATGACTATTTGCGACAGCCTCAGTTGTTTTACGTAGATAACGGTTGGAGGTGACTTCCCTTTGGAATTTCATACCGTTTGCTGGGAGACTGAGGTCTATACCAGTCAAATAGAAGTAGCTGAGCAAACCAAATAAAGAACAAGCGTCCTTCAGCTTTGCCAGGGATTCAGATATGCCACTAAAAGTTCCCTGCAATATAATTAAAATGGAATACAATTCAAAAGAATACAATTTGATCGAAAATTCTGACTGGATCTAATACAAATCAGCCTTCCACCTCTTGGGTGCATTCAACCATTGCTTTTAGGGTGCACAACATTCTACATATTCAGGATCCACGTATGAAATCAATGGACTGACTCGGTTGTGGAACACTCTTACATTAAGATACCTGTGCCACACTATCATTAGTTACCCACTCAGAACTTATATTAGCTTATTTTACCAACACAAATCAAACCATATTTGCATTTCCCTCTTGCTACTCATCTGGTGTAGGGTCTTCCATCGCCAGCCGTAAACGGGAAAGAATGTGCTTTTTGGGGAACTTGAGGGTGGTGCAGCCAAACTGGCTGACACCCCCGGTCTCACCAGGCAGCTTCTCGCGGCGCTGCACCCAGCTACGCCAGCCGGGCTTCCAGCAGTACACGCTGTCATAAAAACGAGCCCCGTTCTCCCCGCCCAGAACATATATTCTCCGCTTCCAGCGTGCCACGCCCCCGGCTGCAATGCGGCGAGGCAGCCCAGGGAACACCACGGGGCTAGGTGCCCGATCACTGCCCCCACCGCCACCCGTCGCCGCCCCGTCACGATCCCCACCTGAGCCCCGGCCCTCCCGGAAGAAGAGCACACGGCCAGTGGCGTCCGATGGCTCCAGCTGGGTGTAGTTGCCGTCCAGAAACTTGGTGGCATCTCGCATGTAGCCACCCACTGCACAAACGCCGCCCCGCACGGCTACTCCACCGGCCAGGCAAGTGGCGCCCGAGTCCAGGCTCACACGGCTCCAGGAGCGGGTGAGTGTGTGGTAGATGAGCACCCCAGAATGCACCACGGCCCGGTTCTGCTCCAGGGTGGTGCCGCCCAGCAGGTATAAGCGGCCGCGGAGAGCAGCACAGGCAAAGGAGCGCAGTGGCAGGGGCAGCCGGGGGCCCGCCCCCCAACACTGCGATCCCAGCTCCATGCTTTCGCAGGAGTCCAACAGCGCTGCTCGGTTACACCCACCCAGGGCATACAAGGTTTCGCCGCAGCCTAACAATCCCAACATGGCCCGAGGCTGGGCTAGTGGGGGGCACTGTAACCAGCGGTCCTGCACTGGGTCGTACTCATGCACCGAGGAAGACACCTGGCCCCCCCGCAGAATACCACCCGCCACAAAGAGCCGGCCACCGATAGCCGTGCAGCCGGGGCACAACAACGAGCCCAGTGCTGCCAGCTTCTCCCACTTGCCCGTGCGT
Source organism: Hiodon tergisus (assembly GCA_025775045.1). Classification (NCBI taxonomy): domain Eukaryota; kingdom Metazoa; phylum Chordata; class Actinopteri; order Hiodontiformes; family Hiodontidae; genus Hiodon; species Hiodon tergisus. Next base: position 12,879 of record JAOVYW010000198.1, on the reverse strand, counting down.
GGGTCAAAGCAGTCCACTGTATAGTCGCTGTCCCGCAGCGCTAGGTCCACACACACAATCTTCTTCTCAAACATGCCCTCACGGGGGCGCAAAGGGCCCCCCAGGCCCTCGCCAGGGCCAGCTCTCAGCTCCTGGCTCAGCCGTCGGCTCTCCTCCGGGGCAAGCAGGCCTGGCCGCAGGTGGTGCAACAGGGCAGGCATGTGGGTATAGCGTTGACGGGGGAGGTGCTCGGCCCAGCGCCGGGCAGCGTCATACACCTCTGACTCTGACTCCACGCCCAGCCGGTCAGAAGCCAGCAGACTTCCCAGTGTGCCCGGGTCCAGCAGGAGGAAGTCCCGCTGGCGGGCCACCCGGGGGAAGTGCTGTGCCACCAGGCGGAGGGAGGCACGCAGCAGCAGCGGATCATGGTGAGAGCGGGCCAGGGAGTACATACCCAGGCAGTTTTCCACTGACAGGTGCTCAAACAGGAACCTGCAGACAAAAAGAGATACGAGTGCTGCTTTGGCAGAGTGACACCATACCATTCCAGCATGTTAAAATCATGATGGCGGTATGTGTCTCAGATGATGATTGCTTCAGTGTATCTAACAGTAAAAACTTCTGTGATTCAGCATGCAGAAGCCTGGTAGTACTTAACATTGGATAACTGCCTCAGTGAATGAATGCTAAAATCATAGTGCCATAGTTTCTGTACATTTGGTTGTATGTACTGTTACCTTGAGCACAGGTCCTGCAGAGGCATCACCTGAAGCCGATTGGCTGCCACAAACAGGTCTTCCGCTGTTTCCAGGCTAAGGCCCGCCTCCCCAGTATACACAAACTGGATGATGGTCTCCATGACAGAGGGTGTTACCTCCTCCAGTCGGATCTCAGCAAGGCGGGACTCCACTAGTGGGCTGGTAAACATGGCGCGGAAATATGGGCTGACTGCTGCCAGGAGAACTCTGGATGTGAGGAAAGGGGAAAAGAGGCATTAGGGATCCAAGAAGAGCATGTTTGCCGTAACAGTTACCTCCGGAGGAGAAGCTGGAGTGGGGCTGACTGAGATCGAGCTCACTCAATAAAGGCCCTCAGTGAAAGACTGAGACTGACTACATCGTGATGTTGTACGCATGCGGATGCATGTACAAATCGCAGGTGTGCTCAACCAACCTGTGACACATGAAACTCTTTCCCTCCACCAGGAGAGTAACGTCACACAACTGCTGAGCATCCAGCAGCTGCTTCAACCCTGAGAGAGAGGGAGTATTAGAGAGGGCTAATGAGGCAGAGTGAGAGAGAGGGTGAGAAAGTGTATATGGCACACGTCTGTCCTGCGGACACGTACGAGAGTTGGACGGGCACGCCCATCGACACCTGCTGGTAATCTATTAACTGCCTTTATTAACATCTTGGTTTTCCCAGTAGGCGAGAGGGTAGAGGAGTTAGCTACAGAAAAGAACGGTGAAGGAGCAGACAAACAAACAAACAAACAAAACAAAACACACACAAGCAAGCAAGCAAGAAAGAAAAGAAAAGGACAAAAAGACGAACCGGACGTCCTCTTATTGTTGTTTGACAAACTTTGTGTTTAGTTCAAGCCACCATGGCGATCCCGTGAGGGACCTAGGCAGCTTGTGTTTTGGTTTTTTTTTTCCTAACTGCACGATGGGCCGAAATAAAGCGTGGCAGAGCCACTAATAAATCTAAACCGGCTGCGTGCAACAGTGCACTTCATGGGATAGAGTGAACACAACCAGGAGGTCCCCAGTGCCTCACCGTGCGTGATGTAGTCTCCCAGGGGCGTGGTGCTGTCATCGGGGAAGTCCTCTTCCTCTGAGTCGCTGTCCGAGAGTGGCTCTCCACCTCCCCCGTCCCCATCCTGCCAGGGCTGTGGCCTCCACGTCACCCCCGCGCACCTCATTGTGCTCATCTAAAGGGAGGGACATTCAGAACAAATTGTTTAACTCAGCCCATAGTGCGCCCATAAAGGAGGCCAACGAAGGCCAAATTAAATTTGAATGGGAATGTTAACCTAGGGAGCAGTAAGACCTACTTCTGAAATTAAACTTTCAGGAAAGAGCTTGGGATGGAATACTTATAAAACTATATCTAATTTTACACTCCAGTTCTTTCCATGTGATGTTTGTACTTTTGCCTTTCTGGCATCGGCATCTTGTTCAGCTGAAAGCGGTTAGAGAGACTGTTACAAATATATATAGGCAAAGTTGATACCAGGAATGCAAAGTCAGTATCAACCCATTACTTGGGTTAGTTAAGCTAAACCTTTAGGAAGGAAAATCCTTAGAGCCAAACTCTGCTCCAAACCAAAGAACAAAACTGACACAGGCAGAATTAAATAAAAGCTTGATACTTGCAAGTTTGGTGTGCCTGTCCTTTTCACAATCAAGGCCCAAGAGTAGAAAATTTCCCCAACACTCAACAGGGGACCTTTGAACACAGCTTAAAGACATCTGGGCTAACTAACAGCCCCTGAGGAAAATACTGCAGAGATCAGGCTATAAAGCACCTAGAGCTGAGCTCAAAAGTTTGCATAACCTTAGAGAATTGGTAATACATGTACCATTTTGAAAGAAAACATTAGTAAGCCAGCAAAACGCATTTATTTTATTTCTTATGGGATTCATCAATAACATCAATGACAGCATGCAGTCTTTTGTAATGGTTTAAGAAATTATTGCAGGTGGTATAGCTGCCCATTCATCTTTGCAAAATGCCTTCAGGTCATACAAAGTCTTTGGTCGTCTTGCATGAACCGCACGTTTCAGATGTCCCCAGACTGGCTCGATGATATTAAAGTCAGGAGACTGATGGCCACTCCAGAACCTTCACCTTTTTCTGCTGTAACCACTGGAGGGTCAACTTGGCCTTGTGTTTAGGGTCATTGTCGTGCTGGAAAGTCCAAGAGCGTCCCATGCAGAAGAATGCAAGTTGTCTGCCAGGATTTTCTGATAACATGCTGCATTCATCTTGCCATCAATTTTCACAAGATTCCCCGTGCCTTTAGAGCTCACACCCCCCAAAACATCAGCAAGTCACCACCATGCTTCACAGTGGGGATGGTATTCTTTTCACTATAGGCCTTGTTGACCCCTTTCCAAACATAGCGCTTATGGTTGTGACCATAAAGCTTCATTTGTTCAAGTATCATCGCATTGTGCTCCTTGAAAACAACCACACCGTCGTTTTCCAGAGCAGCCTGCATTTCTCCTGAGGTTACCTGTGGGTTTTTCCTTTGTATCCCAAAGAATTCTTCTGGGAGTGGCTGAAATCTTTCTTGGTCTACCTGACCTTGGCTTGGTATCAAGAGATCCCCAAATTTTCAATTTCTTAAGTGATTGAACAGTACTGACTGGCATTTTCAAGGCTTCGGATATCTTTTTATATTCTTTTCCATCTTTAAAAGTTCCATTAACTTGTTACACAGGTCTTCTGCCAGTTATTTTCTGCTCCCCATGGCTCAGTATCTAGTCTACTCAGTGCATCCACGTGAAAGCTAACAAACTCATTGACTATTTATACAGAGACTAATTGCAATTTAAAAAGCCACAGGTGTGAGGAAATTAACCTTTAATAGCCATTTGAACCTGTGTGTGTCACCTTGTGTATCTGTAACAAGGCCAAACATTCAAGGGTATGTAAACTTTTGATCAGGGCCATTTGGGTGATTTCGGTTATCATGATGATTTTAAAAAGAGCCAAACAACTATGTGATAAAATATGGCTTCATATGATCACTATCCTTAAATAAAAGATCGTTTTTTTGCATGATCAGTCATTTTCTAAATCAATTCCAAAATCTCACAATTTCTGCCAAGGTATGCAAACTTTTGAGCACAACTGTAGTTATGCAAAATTGAGATGAAATGCCAAATTTTTATAATTTTTACACTTACATGCAAGGCCTTAAAAATGGTAATAAACGGTCAGGTGAAGTGACTGGATTACTAAAGAACACACACAATAGCTTGCAACAACAAAGCAATGATACATGACCTCTTTGGACTCAAAGCTACTACAGAGTAACCTTAATACATGTCACAGTGTGCATCAGACTAAGTTCATTACAGCAGGATTGGCTAATCCTAAAGCATGCGATATTTTAGTTACTTACCTTTGTCAATTAACGAATTAACTATTTATTAGTCCGCAGTTTTTTTTAAATAGTTCCTCTCCAGGTAACATCAAATTATTATCCTTTACAAGAAGGGTCAGTCCGTAAAAAAGTGAACAGGTTTGATTTCAGTTAGTCGGATAAAATATCGCAGAATCCCCCTGTATGGCCTGCCCAACGGCCGGCGTACAACCTGCCCGTCCTGTGCAGAAAGTGTCCGGTGCATCACGACTGATAAAACATAACGCATATGTATGTGCCAGGGATATAAGAGTAAAACTGTTCAACCGGTACCTTGCTGACAACTGCTATATCAATAACTTTTTTTGAGGTACGATATGCTCACTGTGTTTTTTCGTTTTTAATTACCAGTGGTTCAGTAAATTAACTTGACACAATGTTTCCTCCCAGGTGGTCAAATAGAGCTGACTTACACAGTTTTCCAACAGCATACACTCTTAAATCCTAGAAGGGGACAACAGGCTAGTCATATCGGAACCGGACTGCAACGCTTCCGCCAATCTCATTGGCTACCCTCCGACCTTCGTATACGGACGTGACGTCTCGCTTTGTGTTCTCTTGTGTGGTTAGATTTTTTCCCTCGAGGCGGAATGAAAAAACCTAAACAACGCGGATTGACTCTAAACCAAAGGTAATTGGCGAGAACGAGAGAAGGTTTTTCACATTCTTATTTAAATGTAATATTTGTTGTCAGCCTCTAGCTTATTCATTGTTAATGTTTTTAGCCCGTAAGGAGTAGTCAATGTGAATTGCCGTCACTCAACCTATTTTGCTTTAGCAGCTACATTTCGAAAATGTAATGCATTAAATTTGTATTCAATGTCAGGGCAATACATGTATTTATGATTAACATAATGTGTTGCCATTTGATACATTGTACCAGATTTGGTGTAATTTTTATCTGCTCAGTAGTACTGCAAAAAAAACCTGTAACCATTAGCAAGCTGTGTTATTCTGTGCTCGTTGAATGATTTATCTTTCTTAAACTATGGAAAAAGTTTGTGCGGGAATCGGACACAGTCTCTATTTAAAGCAAGATTAAAAACGTATTGTAACAGTTATGGATTGTTTCCACCCCTTCTCAAAACAAGGAGTCAGACACCGTCTGAAAAGAAAACGTGCTCTTTATTTCACACATGCTCTTACGACCTGCCTTTAGAAAGGCAGATCAGGCAGAGGAAAGAACTCCCTGAACACAGTGAAAACACTGCCCGAAGACTCCAAATTGGGGTGGGTAAACCAAAGACAAATCAAATGTACAGAAACAGCAGACATTAGGCAACAGTACACAACAGCACAGAACATGATCAATTCATAACACTTAACTATTTACTGTCCTTCCTCTAACCTCCTAGCAGCCCCTACGGAGATGGCCGCATATTAATCGAGAGGGGCGGTGCTGCCATTCCGTTACAGTATCTATTCAAACTTGCATATAGTCAATAGGGGGACAGTGAAGGGACGGTCGCAATTAGACATTTTTGGTGATAAGAACCATTCCTGTGGTTGCACCATCATTGGTGGTTCCCACCTAGTTGGCTGGGTTCTGCCTTTGGTGGGGCGGGACGGGTTCGGACTATCTTCACGGCCATGTGTTGCTTCACCGCCTCTCACCCTCTGTATGCTGCCATAGATATATGTAGCTGTGACCACTCACGAAGTTTCACTTTTTTCAAATTACTCAAGTTGAGATCATCCTGCTTCTAAAGGTAAGCATTAACAATTTCAAGCCATCAAGCGAGGCATCTTGCTTGACTGCATCACTTTCACCACAGCAACCTGTGGACCTTTAGACTGGATTCCAGCCATCTGGGCCCCACCCCTCTCCACCGGATATTACAGTGTTTTGTAACTCCTCGACTGGAGGGCATAACACACTATGGACATTAGATTCTTTAATTCAGCTCCTAGTGCCAGCCAGCGGAGGATAGGCTCCCCCATTAAGCCGGGTTCCTCTCAAGGTTTCTTCCTGCAAGCCTAGGGAGTTTTTCCTTGCCACTGTTGCCACTGGAATGCCTTTGGGGAGTCAGGCCTGGGACATATTGTATTTTTCTGTATATAAAGCGTCTTTGTGACATGGAAAAGCGCTTTATAAAAATAAATTGATTGATTGATTTAAATCTTTAAGATGCGCATTTCCACTTTCTCTATACCCATCAAAATCCCCAGGGGAAGAAGTGGCCCATAGCTAACATAGTGTTGGCGAACCAAGAATTGTAGAGGTATTGCCAGTGCTACATCAGGATAGAAAGCTTTTCCAATGTATCAATCTTACTTGGGGAAATTTAGGATTTAGGGATGAAATATTGAATCATGGAGAAAAATTTGTAATAAAAATCATATGGTGTATATAAGGCTACACAAATATAACCATCTACTCTGGCATCATTCGATTTTCAGGTCACCTGTGTTGAATGCTCATTTTAGCAGTATGTGAATAAAAGAAAAATTAAACATGGCTCAGAGGTGTAATATTCAACACTGCTTTGTGATTTATTTTAACCTTACTTTGAGCAGAGTTCATTAAGCCCAGCAGGGCCCGATTCAATACTTGTTGCTAACACCTGGCACTAATAAAGAATATAATTAAAGGTCAACTGGAAGTGCATTCTTAATATATTGTTATTTCATGAATACAAATATAACTCACAATTTATCAATTTCAGGACTTTGTTTATTTATCATACCTCATTTTTGCTTCATACAACAATGACCAATCATTCACTTGCAAGAGGTCTGTTGTACTGGTACAAAGATGCATTTTTCCCTTATCCAAGCTGAAGGTGAAACTCCGAGCTGTTAGGGTAGCTATACTGTGCAGACATTTGGGCCATTGGGGGGGGGGGGGTTATTATTTAACCATTTCACATATTTTAAAATATGTATCTGCAAATGTTTGAGTTCATCCATTCAATCATTGATTATTTTAAAATGTATTTTAATCAACGGAAGACTTTATTTAGGCCTACATTATTTGTAGATTTGGAAATTTCAGCTGGCTCATAAGTTTTAATCTCAGTAAGATACAAATCAGTCTCTGTAGAACCATAGTAATGGGCTATTTTATCTCAGAAATCTCACAAAATTGTAACATCACTTTAATATCCACAAATATACTATGAGGGCCAATGCAAGTGGATAATGGGGCATGAAACAAATGTGTGTAAAGATTCACATTATTTACAACATTCCCAATCCAACCAGTATATCACTGAAAGGGAACCATTTTAGTGCCAATATGCTACCCCTTTACAAGCAGTAAATGACAACATCATCGTTTCTGATGGCATTTCCTAAATTGTACAGGGTAATAAATATAGACTCCATGTAGTCTCCATGTCATAATTGATATTTCAGCTGTATTTCAGTGTTCATGACAACATGAACTATGCATTCATTTTATTCAGTATAAATATCTATCAAGTCTTTTGTTATAAAGCGATTTGTTTTCAAGTCAAATAATGATACTGCCATGTAGTTTAATTAAACATTAAACATAAGGTTTGACTTTTTTTAAAGGTCTTGTGAATATACGTACGGCCGTCACGTCAATTTTAGAGTTACGACAAGGTAGATACAATATCATTGACACTATTATTGGTATAAGCATTACCGTTTCCGGCTTAATAATAGACGTTATAAATAAATGTAATTATTATTATACTAGATGGCGATCTAACTAAAACACTTATACGTGGCCCGGACACGCGGTGTCAGCTTGAATCAGGCAGACAGAGTGGGCTGCACGGCTGCTAAGGGGACTTACCAGCCACCTGCTTGACCTTCTAATTTTAGGACCTGTGTCCTTACTCACAAGTTACACAGCAATAAATCGGCGGACATTCAGGGCATTTAACTGCGCAGGTCTGATCCGAATTAACGTGGTCAAACAAAAGTCCAGATATGTAGTACGTGTTTAAATACTAAATACAGTATACACAGTGGTAAACGCAAAACAATAATATTTTCAATACGATTTTATTTTGACACATTTATTTATTCTGATATCTATGGAAATGACGTCTACTTCTATCTTCCGATTGGTCGCTGTTGCTATTCCGCCTCCTTAGTTATTTCACATGCTTCCGCCATCAAACATGGCGACCCCCTTGAACATGTTTATTCGCATTGGCGCATCGCTCGGTCTGAGGTCAGTGTCACCTTATTGTATTCATGGTTTCGCACTCCTTCAGTCAAGCCGCTGTATCCACGGTTTCCGGAGCAGCCTATACGAACATGTTCGAGATGGTTACAGTGATAAACCGGACTTGGACATGCGCATGGTGTGCGAAGAGACAGACAAAATCATTGCCAATGTGGAGAATCGGAAAGGGGAACTGTGCGGAGCTGACGTCCTGGAGATAGTGAGCGCAACTTTGTTCTACGCATCTGATATTAGTTACTTTTGCTTTATGTTTTTGCCCGTGAGTGGCAGACACACATTAGACGGCTAATGTTTTACGTGTGTACAGTATCTTTGCAGCAGGTATTTGACAATGCATGCTGCAGTGTAGAAGGTATGCGTTAATCTGTGGGTTATAGAAGTATATGGTAGTATGTGTGCTCCAGGCGTGTGATATAGGTGTGTCGCTATGTAATTATTTTTCAGGTTTCTGTGTGGCGGCAGCTGGAGGAGGTTAGAGGGGAGATTGCCCTTCTGGAGAAGAAAAAAGAAGAGATCAGCGCCAGAGTTCGAGCATTAGTGGTTTGTCTGCGTGAGAGCGTGTTTTGTGTGTGTGTGAGCACGTGTTTGTATTGCTGGTAAGGCTGATCAATAAAAGGGGTTTATGTTTATGTTTATGTTTTCTTCTGAAATTGCAGGATAAACATGACAAGAGCATTTTGACCAAAGTAAGTGTTTCTTTTGCATTGACATGTTGCAGCCCTGAAAACCCCCCATTATAAAAATACATTCAGACGATATCTAGGAGGGTATTTCACAAAGTGAGAAGTTTACTGGGTTAATAACTATGCCAACCAATCCAATTAACTTTATCTGCCCTGTCTTGCTTTTGTGTATTTTGTGTATCATTTTTGAAGGTGTAACCCATGTGTTTAGGCACAAAGGACCCCTGTGTATATATTAATAAAATATCCTAGACAAGCCCTCGAGTGTAGTGGAGGCCATTGAGAAAGGGTTCAGTACTGACAGTGACGTCACCCTTTGGAGTCAAGCCAATAGGAAAATTAGTACATTTTAAAATGTATAATAATATATAAGTGTGCCGAAACACGTGGGTTACACATTCAATAGTCACCAACTAATCACTTTGTTGAACTTACCAGATATAAACGTAGCCCCTCTCACATGGCTACTTCAGTTTTTTTTAAGAATAAACCTCCAATCTCTATATATGGACATTACTGTTGCTATTGTAGGGCTGAAAATGACCTGAACAATTTTAACTGTGTAAATGGGCACATTCCTAAATATGTTGGCTTTATAATCCAATTTTATGCTGTTAGGTTTTATTAACTTAGGATGTGAAAGTTATCTTCTTGCACTCTTGCTTGTGTTGTGGCAACTGTTTTGTGATTATATTCTTGTATTTTTAATTCTGCAGAGAAGCTTGCTCTGTTCCCCTCCACTATGGCTGCATAGTTTCATCACTTGCCACAGCAGCTTTTTTAAGATTACGTACATGAGCTCATATTATCAGTTATTACTGAAACCTGGCTTGATTTAGCCAGAAATGTTAAATCAGAATCCGCTGTCATGAAATGGAGATTGAGTTAATCCCTGATTTGTTTAGCCTGCTTTCTGAAATACCCCACAGCTGTATTAATGAATGAAGTTAAAAATGCAAAGTTATCTACTAAATTTTTTCTAAAGTTCTAAAGTTTTTAAATTAATGATTATTATATTTTTAAAGCACAGTTTAAACTATACTATACATTCCCACAGTGTTACAATATCAAATTAATGAATCCTGCATCAACTTGAACCTTCACTTCAGAGATATGCGACATATTATTGTTGTTACTATTGTCATTAATTTTTATAATGCTCTGAATTTTTAGCAGTCTTAGCATATGTTGTTGTGGCTCAAAGAGCCCTCTAGTGTTGAATTTGGAATCTGTTGAACCAGGTAGCTGATTCTTCCTGAGGTGGTCTGAGTTCTTCTTTCCCTTTCTTCCTCAGTTGCCAGAGTATGAGCAAGCGAGGACTGAGGGACGGAAGATCCGGAGCTGTCTGAGCAAATTGTACCCTCAAGAAAGTCAGCTGGAGCAACAACACTACACACGCGCCCTACTGCTCCCCAACACTACACACCCAAGTGTGGTGAGTACCCCTGATTAGATGCCTGACGTTTACCTGCAGACACTGAAGACTTCCGTACTCTATTGAGTCACTGAGGCACTGAGTGACATTCTCGACTGAGAGGCACTGACAGGAACGTACTGCACCATACTAGGAGTGATGGACCCTTCAGAGACCCTGACATGCTGAGAATGACATACCCTATTGAGAGACTCTAACAAATGAAAGTAAATTTCCATGCTGAAAGATGATTAAACACCAAGACTCCAACCTGGTTGGTGCACTCTGGAACTTCGGAAAGAGAGAGAAATGTTAAAAGACGCTGACATTCCAGACTAATATTTTTTTTACCGAGCTGTAGTAATGTACCGAAACCATCAATGATACACCCTGATGACATGTGATGTCCTGAAGAAAGCTTTTCTGACACAGAACCATAGTTAGACTTTACACCTGATCAAACCACAATAACCCCATTAAATGGTTCAGAAGGTTGTACCAATCATGCCAGCTGCAAAGCTTCACAGTGGAGATTGGAGTATCTGTCCATAGGACCACTTTATGCTGTACGCTCCACAGAGCTGGGCTTTACAGAAGAGTGGCCAGAAAAAAGCCATTGCTTAAAGAAATAAAAAAGCAGACACGTTTGGTGTTCCACAAAAGTTATATGGGAGACTCCCCAAACATATGGAAGAAGTACTCTGGTCAGATGAGACTAAAATTAAGTTTTTTGGCCATTGAGGAAAAAACTATGGTGTAAACCCAACACCTCTTATCACCCCGAGAACACCATCCACAGTGAAGCATGGTGGTGGCAGCATCATGCTGTAGGGTTGTTTTTCATCAGCAGGGACTGGGAAACTAGTCAGAACTGACGGAATGATGGATGGTGCTACATACAGGGAACTTGTGGCCCTAAGCATACAGCTAAAGCAACACTTGAGTGGTTTAAGGGGAAACATAAAAAATATCTTGGAATGGCATAGTCAAAGCCCAGACCTCAATCCAGTTGAGAATCTGTGGTATGACTTAGATTGCTGTACACCACAACTTGAAGGAGCTGGAGCAGTTTTGACCTGAAGAATGGACAAAAATCCCAGTGGCTAGATGTGCCAAGCTAAAAGAGACATACCCCAAGTGACTTGCAGCTGTAATTGCGGCAAAAGGTGGCTCTACAAAGTATTGACTTTGGGGGGGTGAATTGTTATGCACGCTCAAGTTTTCAGTTTTTTTGCCTTTTTAAAAAACTGTCTCACAATAAAAAATATTTTGGATCTCCAAAATAGTGGTAGGCATAAATCAAGTGATACAAACCCCCAAAAGATAAATTTTAATTCCAGGTTTTAAGGCAACAAAATAGGAAAAATACCAAGGGGGGTGAATACTTTTGCAAGGCACCGTATATACAGTTGACTAACCCGTCCTTTACTGTTTGATTACATAATGGAATAACAATAACTGTATTTATTTCCACGAAGTGTAAACATCATACCTTTTAAAAGGCGCCCTTTACCCTCTGTGTGGTGCGTTGGGTACTACATATTACCATATGAATGGTATGATTGGTACAACCATTTGAACCATTTAATGGGGTGATTGTGGTTTTATCGGGCAGACTAGCTTAGATGAGAAGTTTACAAATGTTTACAGGAAAAACACATTCTAAGAATTGAGCCTGCTTCTTTCAGCCAATCGGAGATGAGAGCCAGGCGAGAGTGGTGGAGCTGGTAGGCCACAAGCAGGGTAAGGGGGAATGGGGTCTGGAATGGGGGAAAAAAACACAGGGTTTGGTGAGAATCTCATGTCTGTTGAAAACCCACACTAATAGGTAGTTTGTGCTACAGTTTTACATTATAAAACATTTTTTTGGACCATATCAACATAACTGTCAATACATAGATATGTGTTGTTAATGTTTTTTTATCCTAGAGTTTGACTTTATAATAAAGGGACACCTGGAAATTGGGGAGCGGTTGGACCTCATCAGGCAAAGGTCAGGGGATATGTTTACCACCTTCTCTTTAACTCCATCTTTCTGGTTAATTCCCCTTTCTCGGGCTGTGAGTTGAAACATTTTTATCAAATGATCATATAATTTTTAAAATTAGTTAATGACTTTCCTTTGGTCAAGTTGCTATGGATCAATAGGTAAACCACATGAATAAGGGAGTCTGGGCAGTGTTTAGTGCAGTCATACAGTGGAGTATACTCGCCCAGCCATGTATTGTAACGTTCTTTTTATCGCCAGTACTCTGGTATGTCAGGATGTTACCACTTTTTTGTTATGATCATACAAGATTGTCCCATCAGGTTGTATAAACTCTCATGTTAAACACGGTTTTCTTGGAAAATTAAAAATGCAATATAATTCAATCAATTAATTTTATTTTTATACAGCGCTTTTCACATGTTGCCATGTCACAAAGACGCTTTACATAAAAAAAGATACAGTATGTCCCAGGCCTGACCCCCCAAAAGCATG
>JAOVYW010000194.1:0-17928 GCA_025775045.1 Hiodon tergisus | reverse complement strand
CTGGATACACCCGTGCATCTATAAGATTCTTGCACCTGTCTTCTGGTAGTTTCTCCCATTCTTCCATTTCAGTTTGTTCAAGCTTTTGAATGTTTGCAGGATTCCTTTTCCTAATGGCAGACTTCAGCTCTCTCCAAATATTTTCAATCGGATGAAGATCAGGACTCATTGCTAGTCAGTTTAAACCAGTCCATTTTGCTTGTTTCAACCATTTTGTTGTGCTTTTGGATGTGTGCTTTGGGTCCTTATGCTGCTGGAGGACCCATGATCTTCGACCCAAACCTAGTTTTCTTACACTGGGTAACACATTTCACTCTAAAATGCCTTGTTAATCCTCTGATTTCGTCACCTATAAACAAATCACTGGTCTGCATTACCAAAGAGCTCTAATTTGGTTTCATCTGTCCATAGAAGATTTTACCAGAAGGATTGTGGTTATGCCTAGGAAGGTTTTGACAAAGATCACTCGCACCTTTTTATGTCTTCCTTTCAGCAGTGGGGTCCTCCTTGGCCTTCACCAATATAGCCTGGTTTAGGTGTGGCGTACGGTACGGGTTGAAACCATCACTCCAGATTGCTCCAGGTCAGCCTTAAGCTCTTTGGTTGTTTTATGTGGTGTTTTTTCCACAGTACGCACCAACCTTCGAAGGCTTCTCTCATCGATTTTTCTCTTTCCACTGTTCTTGACAGTGTATGAGTCGCCAATTTCTTAATAACATTGCGAACTGTTGAAACAGGGATGCCAAGGTCTTGGAAATGGCCTAGTACCCCTTAGAATTCTTGTGTTTGGTGATTATAGCATTTCTAATGCTCTCAGACAGCTCTCTTGTCTTCACCATTGTGAAAAGGAAACAGGGAATAAAAGCATTTTTAAGCATAAAAGCCATCATTCTTTGGTTAATTCAAGTCATATGAGCACTGACAATTTATCACAGGTGAGTCTAAATTCTAATTTACCGCAATTTTTTTTTCAAACTGATTTGTTTTCCTCAAAAGGGTGCCAATAATCATGTCATGGCAATGTTTCCATTTTATTCTTTTTCCTCCTATTTCTTTTTTTAATTGTTATTGTTTTATCCTGTGCTGCTCTGTATCAAACACGTGAGCGTATATAGACCAAAGCTGTTTCACTACACACTTTTTTTCAGGAGATATTGTACATGATGTACAAAAAATTATGGGGTGGCAATAATGTTGACCATAACTGTATTAATCTTGTTAAATTATATATTGCGCTTGGAAAGTCACTTATGTGTGTATAGGTATATGGACATGTCCACTAGCATACATAATTGAGAAACACACAAATAAAGAAGCCCCAACACATAATACAAAACGATCATCAGAGGTAAAATAAAAATGACTGAAGGGTAAACTAAAGATGTGATTGTACATATTTAGACATGCATTGAGGCTAATTATCAATTCTCTCACAGTGTATAAAAATGATTAATTAATGCCTGATTAGAATTAGATTAGAAATATAGAATTAAAATCTATATAAAAGTAAATTATTTTAGATTGGATCCAAGATTTGATTCCATTTGGAATACCTTTGAAAAAAATACTCAGGTTTCAAATGTAGTGGATATGACCAATACATTTCAAACATTTTTCACGCAGTCCAGTGCTTCCTGAGCTTTTGTCTGGCACCAGAGAAGCTTCAGAAAATGTGTTAGGCTGCTAGTTTCCCAGTAGTTTGCAATGCCAGAGATGCTTCCTTTGATGTGCTAAGTATGGAGGCTGCCAATGTTGCTACATACCTAACCTGAAATCTTCTCTTGTTTTTCAACCTCTATTTGGTGCTTCTGCTCTGACTCTCTCTGATCCTTTTCTGTCATTCTTCCTTAATACAGTTAACAAGTTCAGATGACTAACACAACTAGCAGGTTATGGTATCCCATTTATTAAAGGGGAGGGCCCCATTATACCAATTTGACCTATGTTTGGTGCGCACCACGCCAAAGAATCCTACACCTGGTGTGCTGTGCACCAAAGCCAGGACAGAACCCCCTCATGCAGCAATAGGATGTCCTACTGTGTGAGGAGGTTTTGCTCTGTTTTCGAGTGGGGCGAGAACACCCCAGGCTGAGATCTGGTGATTGCGAAGGCCATAGCATAAGATTCACATACATTTCACACTCATCAAACCATTCAGTGACCCTTCATGTCCTGTGGATGGGGGAATTTTCATTCTGGAAGAGACCACTCCCATCAGGATAGAGTTGTTTCACCATGGGATAAACGTGATCACTCCAAATAACTTTGTAATGATTTGCAGTGACCCTTCCCTCTATGGAGACACGCAGACCCACACCATGCCTCTTGGTCACGCAGTAGTTAGGCTCTGTGGAACAGAGAGCTTTGCTGTAATATGCCACCAACACCCCTTATAGCACAGCCCCAACCACTTTGTTACTGTGTAGTGGTAAAAAAAAGAAGAAAAAAATACCACTGCGGTCCCAATGAGAATCAATGGAATAGTTAACGAGGTATTAACAGTTTAACCCTTTTCATTTAACACTTTCCATTTAACCCAATTTAATCTGGGTTTTAATTTTTTATAATTAATATAACACATATTTTACTGTAAAATCTCCCCTCACTATAGAAAATTTTAAAGTTGAATTTACCTACAATCACAGTTTTTTTTTTGTACTATAGGAACTGCCACAGAGCAAGGCAGTATATAAATGTATAGCTAGGAAATTCGCACAGCTGGCACAGAGCCGCAGGCGACGGTTACTACAAGTGTTTAAAAAAAATATTTAAAATAGGTACTTATGAATATTTGCAACTGAAAAACATGGATTGAAAAAGTGCCTTACCGCCGCTCCATCTCACATCTCTACACCCCAGGATGCGTCTCACCAGATCTGGAAAGGTGAGTACTGATGCTCTGACAAGGGCATTCCATAGTGCATTAAATAAGCTCTGACACTCCAAAATACACTCAAACCAGCACCAATTCTTTGTCAGGTGGTGCAAGCCGTAAGTTCCTCGCATTTTCTACTTCCTACTAGTAGGAAGGAAGCTCTGCTCCTTGTATTCGGACCATGGTGTCAGCCACTCACGCACAACTGTCCCCATTACCGGGGTCTGTAGCCACCCACTTGGCCTCATGACTCATGACCCCAGAAACAGGTGACAAAAGTGGGGACATGTACTAACAAATGGCCTAAAGAGGTCCATTAGCCTCTTAAATGTTGCCAGTGCATTAAACAAACTGAAGGGAAGAGCCTGGAAGTGCCAGAGCTCTCACCTAATACAGAAGAGAGTCTACTGCCTGTTAGCTGGTGCCAGCTCTACCTTCCAGGATCTGCTGCACAGATCCAGTGAGGTGAACCAGCTAGAGCACCTAATGCATTCCAGGTCCTCGTCAATGTAGGCAAGTGGGTAAGAGTAATTTTTTGTCATGGCATTAAGAAGACGATAGTCCATACATAATTTTGGTGAGGGCCCTCAGCCTGGGGAACATCTTAGTACCTGAGCAGCAGACATCCTGATGAGTAGTGTGTATGTAGTAAGGCTCGTCGTGAACAGGGTCGCTACTGACATTCACATCTTCATGCACATATCCCAGTCACACCACCAAGGCTCAACTGACATTCACAGCTTCGTGCACATATCCCAGTCACACCACCAAGGCTCAACTGACATTCACAGCTTCGTGCACATATCCCAGTCACACAACCACGGCTCAACTGACATTCACAGCTTCGTGCAGATATCCCAGTCACACCACCACGGCTCAACTGACATTCACAACTTCGTGCACATATCCCAGTCACACCACCACGGCTCAACTGACATTCACAGCTTCGTGCACATATCCCAGTCACACCACCACGGCTCAACTGACATTCACAGCTTCGTGCACATATCCCAGTCAGACCACCACGGCTCAACTGACATTCACAGCTTCGTGCACATATCCCAGTCACACAACCACGGCTCAACTGACATTCACAGCTTCGTGTAGATATCCCAGTCACACCACCACGGCTCAACTGACATTCACAGCTTCGTGCACATCTCCCAGTCACACAACCACGGCTCAATCACTGCCATGCGCCATGTCCCATGCTCTCTGGTCAATTCACTGCAATATTTCAAATCGGCCTAAGTATAACAATTAACACTTTCATAAGAATTGTTTCTAAATTTATTTTTAATAAAGTTCCCACATAAGGGAAATTTCAAGGACCATGCAAAAAAAAAAAAAAAAATTCATTCATTTTTCCCTCACTTTAAAAAAATGTAATTTATTTTTAAAATGTTTTAATTTTATTTAAGTGAAGAACGGTCTATGACGCAAATTACGATAGACCATTCAATGTAACATATTTTATGTATGCTAGCTCAACAACACTTGTAATCGCCATAGTGTAATGTTGCTCACCAAACTCTTGTTTTAATTCACTCACCGTAGGATGTACTTCCGCTCATCCACCGAGAAGTGACAGTAGAATAAAACAACACGGCTATTAATATGCAGTGTATAACCCTTTTTGGGAGTTGTAGTATGAATTTCCCACGTTTCACCGAATGTGTAATATTACAACTTGTGAAGAACTCCAATCGACATGACAAAGCCTAATGAATTAATCTTTACAGCGGTTTGGGTTTTCATAACCAGTATGGATTTGTAATTTTGCGTCAGGCGACGCGACTATTTAAACGCGAAACTACATATCCCTATAGCCACTAAAATCACTCTTTTAACTTTGCCTCCGTGGGGCTGCGCCAAGGCAAGGTTGTTGTTATAGTCATCGTTTAAATTCGGTTGCTTAATAGCAACAAAAAATAATTAACGATTATATACGTTTTAAAAATTTATATTAGAGCATATTGCGTTTTCGCAGTTGTCGAGACTATGTCAATGACAATGGAAATTGAAAACAACATTGAGATTGCAACGACGGGAGCTAAAATAGAAAAGTCGAAAAAAGGTACGGTAAACTTCTAAATATGAATGAAAGCCGCGGATAACCAGTTAGATTAGGTAATTCTACGTCTCATACATTTCTGACGACTGTTTATTTGTATTACCAAC
The DNA here is from genome assembly GCA_025775045.1 of Hiodon tergisus. Taxonomy (NCBI): domain Eukaryota; kingdom Metazoa; phylum Chordata; class Actinopteri; order Hiodontiformes; family Hiodontidae; genus Hiodon; species Hiodon tergisus. The sequence goes on along the minus strand of JAOVYW010000194.1, from coordinate 12,872 downwards.
ATCATTGATTATTGTATATTTTTGTTTAATTTAAGTATTTTGTTTTGTGATTTACTAAAGTAAATATGGAATGACTATTAACTTTTTTTCGTTAAGAGTAAACTTGGGAACTCTTTTACAAAATGCAATGTAATGTCTTGTGAGAGAGCTGTAAGATTTTAGTAGATTATAGTACGGTAAAATACCTAGTAATATTAACAAACCCACCCCCCTTTCTATTTACACCCCCTTATCAGAATTTGTATGGACCCAGCAGGCCACTTGGCTACTATTGCGCACACGATTGTCCATGGATGCGGAATTCAATAGGCCAGTCTGCAAGATGAAGAAACTTTGGGCTACAGTGGCCGAAAGAGTGACCGCTAAACTTAAGGATTCTGGGGAGGAAGTTACTGTGAAGTCCTACGAATGTGACAGCAAATGGAGAAATATGCTCTCAACTTACAGAAAAAATGCAGAACGAGCAAAGAGACGTGGGACTAAGATTGTTCATTGGGAGTTTTTTCAGGCTATGCATGATGTTCTTGGGAAAAGTGCTGATCCATTAGATGAACCGAGGAATGAAAAATTAAATGGGAAATTAGCCACGGTATTGGCAAGTAAAAAATTCACTCCGATCCTCCCCACTCCTCCTTTGCCGCCTCCACCCTTCTCTTCTCGGCCTCCCCAAGATGTGCTGCAATTATACCTAGAACTGCAAGAAAGGAAAATGGATCTCTGGATGCAACAGAAAGCTCTAGAGGAGAGAAAGATAGAAGCTATTAATAATCTGGCCAGAGCCATCTCTAGTTTAGCTGAGGACCGCAGCTCCCAATCTCAAACTGAAAACAATATGCAGGCTTAATTGCAGGGTAGCTGTTTTGCCTAAATAACCGAAAATTATTGGGTCTTTCCTACAAGCATTCTCCATTGTGTAAAATCTTGGAAAGGTCAAATTGAAGTTAGCCTGTAAGGCTATTTCTTTGCATTTAAAATGTCTGCCTTTGATATAATGCTAAGAGGCTTTTAAAAACTTTTTTATTTTACCGTAGGTTTTAAGTTTTTTTTGTTTTTTTCTTCTTTACTCTCAAGTCATTGAGTACTCAGGAGAGGAATGACCAACATACGTTGTTATATAAATTGATTAACAGCTAATGCTACATTCAATATATTTAAATTAACAACGTAAATTGAAGCGTTAACCTGGGAAGGCAAGCAGTTTGCAAGAATATTTAGTGGCAATTGACTGAAAGAGCAAACTGAAGTCCCACCAATCTTTGAAAGGGGACTATCAAGAGTAGCATTCTTAATATGCTAAAAAGTTACATGTGTGAAATTGTTCACACTCATTGATTTAAAAATGTTTTCACAATTAGGCCACAGCAACAAGTTTACATTGTCTTTTATTAAAATTTCCTAAAAGCAACATAAATCTTGTGCATTAATGCTGAATTGAACTTTTAGCCATTTATCCAGTCGGTGAACTAGTATATAGTATTAATTTAATCTTAATCGCTCTAACAGTCGTTTCCTTTGATCGCTGTGCCTTCAAATCACTGTTCATCCATATCAACCGGTTTCCCCATTTCTCTATAAAGTAAGTCTGCAATTGCCTCCCTCTTCCTCACACCCTCCTCCTCCCTTTCTCCCTCTTCTTCATCATCCCCAACTTCTCTCCTGTGGCTGTTTGCAGGAAACCGATCTCCCACTGCCAGGAACATGTTATGAAGTATGCAAGCAGTCAAAACCACAGACTTTGCCCTCTCGAAATTAACCATGTCGAGGTACTGGAGCCTTTGGAATCGACTTTTGAGTTCGGCCATTGCCTGATTCAGTATACCCAAATGGCCCTGAAGTGTTTGATTATAAAGGCTTTCCCTTGGGCTACCAGCTGTAGGATATGGTGTCAGTATTTGGCCTGAAAGAGGGTAACCTAACCCAGCTATCAAGTAAGAATTATGGGGTAACATGTGTGGTTGCTGTTTGAGTCTCTCTTTCAGGATCCTGGCTTTGTCATAATCTGAGCCTTTGCTAATCCTACAGTGCATAAACTTGCCTTGGCAGTCACATACTAGTTCTAAATTCAGCCAGGAATCAGGGTGGACTTCTTTTTCCAAAAGTCTTTGTTCCAACGTTTCTCCTTCGATATTCTGCTTCCCAACAGGACCCCGGAGTGGTATGCGAGTGGAACCCAATATGCCAAAAACCATAGGTAGATGAGGCTTCTCTGCTTTTCTACCCAGGAAGTCAGAAAATATTTGCTGATTTTCCTCCGCCTCTCTATCTGGGAATATAAAGTTGAGAAATGGGTAGGGAGAGTGACAAGACAGTAAATCAGTTATTTATAAATTAAATCAGCAGGTGTTGGTGGATGTTTTACAAATAAATTCCTTCTACACTTACCTGTTAGCCATCGTATGTGCTGGTTTTCCAGTGCGTTGACTCGTTCGCAGAAGGAGAAGAAGATGCGGTGAATATTCCCTTTCTCAACACGAAAGCGAGATGACACTGATCGATAGCTTAGGCGACTGGAGAGGAGAGCGAGGGAAAGTAGCACAGTGTGGTTGAGGGACAGACGGGGCCGGCCTGACCGTCGACTTCTACTGTAGTTGCAGTCTGAGTTTTGGAGAAGCTCTTTTATATACTGAAAATTGTGCATAGAAAATAGTTACTCACAGGCTGGCTTTACTGACACAGGACTAAGAAGTCCTGAGAAGAGATGGGGGATGTGTGCACATAAGAAAACATAATTTGATCAAATAACATCAGGAAAATTACTGTAGTAACTACAGAGGGGAGCTCAATTTATTGACATTAAATCACATTACTTTTTAGGAGTATGTAAACCAGTTGCAGGTTCTTCATATAAGAATTATCAGACCGTAACAAATGCACTCACCCGGATAGTGTCACTGTCATCTTCTTTATCACCTAATAGTTGAAATTGCTCTGGCTTGTCCAACTGTTCTGACTGTTGAAGTTCTTTTGGTTGTCCTTGACAATTTGGTCCAATTAGGGATTTAGTTTTCTCCATTATATCGGACTCTAGAATTTCCTCCACAGCGTGATCCAAGCGCTGCTCCAGCTCCCCGTAAGAAAGTGGCTCCCAATCAGACTGTATGAGGTCGAGGATGGCACGTCCGGCTAACGCCACACATGCGGTGTTGTGTGTCATTGTGCTGAAAGACGTGGAGAGCCATTTTAAATTAAATTTTTTATAGTCTTGTCTCGCAGATCTCCGAAAACTGCACAACCTTATGTGCATTTAGCTTAAAAAAGGTACGTAGTCACAGAAAATGCAAGTTCCCGTTCCAGTCACACTGAACCGCTATTTTACACATTTCATAAAACAATCGCAGTATTTATTAATGCGTAATTATTACCGATTCAACTTACATATTAAGGCAGATTTTAAAATATCTTTAAAAGCAAGCTACAAACTTTTAACTATTGTTTAGCTACCTAACTACACGAGACAAGAAAACACCTTTACGAATGGCACCAACTAAATAGTAATTATCAACAAAGCACACTTTCGCAAAATTATTAAGATTACCTTTCGTGTCAATTCGAACAATTGTCACTATTTGTATTAGTTTTATTTTAAATTATTTGTATTGTAAAATGTTATGGAGTTAAACGTCTACGAAATTAAACAGGAAACTAGTTTTACTTCCGCTGTCACAGTGAATGTGAATTTCAAAATAAAAGTTACCTTCAGTTAGCTACAAATTACGCAAGTTATTGACATCAAATTCTCTGGCATTCGGTCTCCTTATTAAATTAAATTTAAAAATAAAGTTTCTACGCTCTGGTACAAAAATATCTTAAACAAAACTCAAATCTTAGAACCAACATTTTGAAATGTAAGAATGAATAAATATACATTTTTTATATATTGTAGCAAGCATGCTCCGATTGTGGTCATTTTATATGCATGACAATACCATGCAAATTTCCACAAATGGACTGTTGATGATCGTAAAGAACATAATGTGCCATCTGTTTATTTTAGAACTCCGTTATTCCATCAGACAGCACCTAGTTAAATTGGTTTGCCTTTTATTATTATTGATAGAGAATTAATCTTTTCCACCAGATTCCTCATTTACTTACCACATCAGTGCCTTTACCTGTAGACAACCATGGTATTCAAGATGTCACATAGACGCACGTCCACTTTTTTTATTAATAGATTGAAGTGCTGAAGAACGAAGCGTATGCGTGACTTAAAACCTGCTTGCCCCAACAAAAAGAAGTGAAGAACCAAATGAGCACAATTATCCTTTTCACTCATTTTTTCATTAGGGACCCAGCATGTCTTTCATTTATTTTCATCATCTTTCAACACTATTGAAGTAAGATAAATCGCTGTAATTCCGTACTCAAAGTCTAGATTCTTGAGTTAGAACATCTCTGTAAGTAACAAAGACATTACTCTGACTCGATGCACTACCTTTCCTATTTCAATATTTGTTTAGAAAGATCTTTAAAAAAAATATTTTTCATATTAATCCCTAACAACAAATGAAGGATGGGCAGCTAAAAAAATAATTATATTGATAAACCTGTACACGACGCAGTTAATTATTTAATTCTAATAGATAAGAGACTATATATTATATATATATATATATATCTGTATAATACAGAAAAGAGGTGAAAGTGAAAAATATATAGAAATAACCCCCAAACAGGTGAAAACAGGACGACAGACTTGACTTTCACACACATTACCTCTAACGGATAAAGAAAACAGATTTGACCATACAAATAATAATTGATCAAGTTCAGGGCTATTGGTTGATCATAACATAACATAAAACCAAGACTACCAGATAGAGGCACAAATGTATTTGACCACCCTCAAAACACCCCACCTGGCCTAAAAAAAGATTATTTTTTTTATTAAACATATACATTTACACTTTTTTTAGTTTTTTTAAAGAGTATGGTGTTGAAGGGCATTGCTCTCATGACACTACAGACAGGAGATCCTGTAAAGGGAAAGTCCAGAGATGGACTCAGATGGTGTCAAGCAGAGTACATGTGCTATGAAGAACCCTGCAAATAGTACTGCATGACATTGGCTCTCCACCTGAAGCAAAACTTCCAATTTGATTAAAATTTCCAATCAGATAACCTTTCCTAAATCAATTGACAGGCATTTCACCAGTGTCGTCTAAAGTTAAGTCTTTGGTCTTAATGCAAAACCTAGAATAAGAAAACTATACCGATTGATTAGCCAAGTACAAGAATGGTTCACCTGGAACAAACACAGGAGCAGAGTGAAGAACCAAGAAACAAAATGTAAACATAAAATAAAAACTGATAAGCTTTGGCTATCCTTTGGTGCAATATTTTTGGAGCTGCACCTGTGGAAACTCTACATTGAAAACCTAGCAACGAGTCTGTGTGTGTATATTTTATTACCATTTCATGCACATTTTCTAAGCGGGCAAACAAAAATATTCTGATATCGCTAAACATCCCAAAAATCATTACAATCCTAAATATCAATAATAAAAACACACAGTAACACTAACTGCAATCACACATTGAATAACAGTCACACACACATAAATCCTGACACACACACACAAACAAATGCCTCCCTCTCATTAGTCTAACAAGTACCAGTTAAACTGTTGGTTTTGAGGCTGAACCCAATTAATCCCTCATTCTATGAACGACAAACCCAGCTAGAGCGCAAGACGGTCAAAAAATGTGTCAGTAAATTACACCTATACGTGTGAAAATAAAAATGCTAAAAATGAGGGTGGTTGTGGGGTGGGTTGAGGAACGGGGTTAATTTAACACCATGCTTATTTTCTGAGGCTATAGAGAATAATAGTTCAGCAAGGAGAAAGATGACAATAATATGCCCATTTAGTCCCCTCTGTCAATCCCCTTTTTCACCAATACCATTCCATGTCCATTACCACCCAACCCTCCCCCCGTAATTATATTCTCATCCACTACCCAACCCCTGTCTTTCACAAACTATGTTCGCCTCTTTGCACCGTCACTCATCCTTTCCCCCTCCCTCACTGCACAGCCTGTTCATTGGCAGTGCTGCCGGAGTCTTGGGGCTTCATAACATCAGGGAGTTCTGGGGGACTGGAGAAAGGCTCCAACCGCAGCTGTTCAAAAATCTCATCTGAAAGGCAGATAAAATACAAACAACTGACATCAGTCCAAGGTTTTTATATTAGATTAAATGGAGTAAGCATGTACTAACAAAGGTACAGGAAGTGGATGCTATGATACGTTTGGCAGCAGATTCCAGAGGTCAAGACACAGAACCTTTTCGCAAAACGCAAGTCGCGTCATGCACTAAGCTACAACAGTTGTGCACCATCATTTAACCCCTTATGTTCCAGATCCTTAGTGATGATCCTTTTTAGAAACACATAAATTTAAAGTGTTAATTCAATGTGTATGAAAACATAGAAAGTATAGAATAAATCAAACAATCCATATTAAGGATTTACAGGATACTTTCAAATGTATATAGTTATTTTAAATACAATTAAAAGAAAAGACTACAGACTAACTGTACTAATAAGATGACAAATGACACAAACCATTGATACGGAAAGCTAGACCAACAGTGGCAGGGGCCTGGGGTCTTGCTGTCTGGTTTGTGAATCCACAGTCTCCGAGAGTTTTGCTGTCTTCCAGCACCAGGTCATCCTAAAAGAGAGAATTTACACACAAATTAGACCTTGACTATACTGGACCTTTCAAGCAAAGACAGGATTTAATAAAGACCAGATATAGACACGTGCCACTGAGGTACATGGACATTCACTAACAGTGGGAGGCAGTTATAGTATCTTACGTAAAACGCAGGCCAACCAAAGACCAAGCTGTTGATTCAAAACAGATCATACATGCAGTAAACAGAGATAGAAGTCTCACAACATTCCACAACTAAGTGGCATATGTCCGCAGTTCTAGAACTAGGCAATGCATTGTTCATCCCATTAGATAAAGGCAAAATAACAAGGAAACTCAAAGGAAACTCAGATAAACTCAAAATGAAAGTCATGCCAAATTTTTCTAGTCTGGATAACTTCAGACCGACACCGCTAAATACCTTGAACAGTCTTTGTTCTTCTGGTGGTCTTTTGAGGATCCCCTCAACAATCCGCTTTAATTCATAGACAGTAGTAGACTCCTTGGCATCTGTGAAGATGGTCGTCTTGTGACGCCGGATCATAAGGAAGACATCCTTTGAAAAGTACAAAGAGATGGAGGTTTTGAATGATGATCAAACAGACAGGACACCTGCCTGCATTATTTTCCTATATGGATTATAGAGCTTTCATACCGTGTGGACAGGCCTGGCATTGTACAAGAAATTTAAATACCTGCTTCCCTTAATGGAAAGCATGCGTTTTGACAATGTCAAATTGTATAATTAAATTAAAGTACCATACCAGCGTGATATGATAACTGAAACCAACATTGGAAAATGCGGTAGCAGCGCCAATAGAACAATTATGAGCAGCAGGATGTAAATGTGTAAACGTGAATAAACAAAACAAAAAAATCTCGCGTTCCTATATTATGCTCAACTCCCCTTCAAATATAAATCAAGGAAATTTTGTACTTTAACTACCCAAAGCCAGCTACCCAAAGACTCCTTGCTAATCATTGCATTATTTAATAATACTATGAGTGCCTGACTTTGATTAAAAAAAACCAAATACAATACTACAATGCCTACCCGTAGTGGTCATAATAATTGTAACTGAGTTTAGGTGGTTTGAACAGAAACTAACAAAAAGTTGCGTATATAGAGGAAAACCTTGCATTTAGCTAGAATCTGCAGCACCACGACCTTTATACTATTACCTCCAGGCAGCTGCTCGGTCGCAACTCCGATAGACGAGGACAATACCAGCTGATGGCAAGCGCTGCTAAAATGTGACTAATAAAAATAATATTCACTGCTTATGGATTTAATAACCCGAAAACACTTTTATACATTTAAGTTCTTGAAAAAAGTTAAGTCAACGTTTCAGTCGATGTCGACTAGCCAGCTCGTAGTTCAATCTTCAAACGCGTTCATTTCGACACACATATGTAAGCTGGAAAATCGGTTAATTATAGATAAAGGCACTATTCGTCCATTTTGAGAATTGTAACGGTTATTTATCCACAACAATACATAATCAGTAGAGATAGTTAAAAAAAAATGGTTCAGTGTTTAGCAACCTAGCTAACATAGTGCGAAACAAAGACACTAACTCAGAGCATTACGAGTCATAGCTTTCTTCGAATTTCCTGTTGGGGCGTAGAATTTAGAATAAATAAAACCCTAAAATGTACCACAGAACTCCACATTATTTGTCTAATTAATATATTTTTCGTTTCTCAGCTGCACTCACCATTTCGGTCTATCGGCAATTTGCTCTCCACCGCTCCACCGTTGGCCCACACTGCATTGCAATTCTCAAACATGCCGCAGGTGTCACTGCTCTATATGTTTCGCCCTGCACGATTTTTTAATGCCGTAATTCCGGTTCCGTCGCTTACTATAAATTCAGAGAGCCGAAGCCTGTTGTCAAACTGTACTCCATAATCGCTCTCAAAACTGGCATTTTCGGACTTCTGGTTCGTAACGGAAAAATACCATTCATTTTTGGGATTTAGTAAAATCAACAAAATAAGGTCTGTGATTAAAGCAGGCTTAGAATATGTTATAAATTTTGTTCCAAAAAATAGCTTTTTCAGGAGGTAAGGCCCATTATTATTGGTAAGCACTTATGTACCGACAGCAAGCAGAATGCTGACTGTAATAAAAATGTGACTACAGTACCAGCCGCTAACTTAGTACAACACCCCACAGTAAATCAATCAATCAGTAAATACATTTTTTTATAAAGCGCCTTTCACATGTTTCCATATCACACTGACGCATTACAATAAAGGGCAATGCAATAGTTCCCAGGCTTGACTGCCCAAAAGTATGACAGTGGCTAGGAAAAACTCCCTAGGCTGGTAGGAAGAAACCTTGAGAGGATCCCAGCTTAAAGGGGGAGCCCATCCTCCACTGGCCGGCACTGGGAGCTGAATTAAATAATCTGATGTCCACAGTGTTTGCTCTCCTTGAGGGAAAATCCAGAACCTGAGATATCAGGAGGAGAGGGGTGGGTGCCCAGATGGATGGATCTCTTGGTTGCTATAGTGGTCCTGCAGGCTTGCAGGATGCCTCAAATGATAACTCAAAAGAGAGGGATAGCACAGCTATGGATTCAGTATGATCTCAAGTTAAGTAATCTGAAAAGTGAATCTTTGTGAGTGGTCACAGTTACAAATATCTATGGCAGCATACAAAGAGGGTGAGTGCCGGAAATGACACATGGCCATGAAGGTGGTCTGAACCCATCCCTCCCCACCAAACGCAGAACCAAGCCAACTAACGGGAAACCACCAGAGATGGTGCGACAACAGGAATGCTTCTTAGCACCAACAATTTATAATAGCTACAGTCCTTTCTCTGTCACAGTCCCCCTGTTTCAAGTTTAAATAGATACGTTTTTAATCAAGCTTTAAACATAGAGACTGTGTCCGATTCCCACACAAACGTTGGGAAGTAATCTAGATGGGACATACAGGACTATAATATCTGTTATAAATATATATTATTGAAGCAACTTTAGTACTTTTCCTAATTATTGTAACTACTTTCAAGTCTTAATTTTTTGTAGTTGATATTAATCATTGTTAATAATATTGTGTAGGTTTTTAAATTGTAGCTTAGGTGCATTTTATTTATAAAATAAATAGATGTGGAGATCCTTTTTTTTTCTCCATACAAGTGATGATCAGACACTGGCTTGCAGACCACCACAGCATCCTCTTCATGGATCTCTTTTGGTGGTCATAGCGCTATGCCCTATGTTCTTAGGGAAGGTACACCAGACTGACTCGTGATCACATTGTTGAGATAATAATTTTGTTCTCTGAAAAACTAAAACTAGATCCACAGTTAGCTTTGACTAAAGCTGTAAACCAGGTCACGCAGAGTGAGTCAGTGATACGTACATAGCAAAGGGCGTTACACCAGCTTACGAGATACTTAAATTTTCACTTTGAAAAGACAATCACTAACGTAACATAGGCATGTGTCACAAATGTGGGAAATCACCCTTCCATAGCTAGAAGGAATTTCCAGCAAAGGGTGTTGAATGCAGGACGTGTCATTGATGGGGACACCCTGCAGCAGTTTGTTGATCAAAAGCGACGGTACTTGGTCATGGAGGAGGAGCAGTGCAACATTTTTTTGGGCCAAATCAGGAAAAACAATTCTGGCTGGCACTCAGACATAAAAATAAAGGTGTGTGTCATTAAAACTAGACAAATGTGACTGTATAAATACACAAGAGATGGCCATTTGCTTACTGCAAACAAAGAAAATGCTAATAGGCTATTGCAGTCCCAGAAAGGGTGGCCAAGGCAAGAGGAGCTGCCCCAACAATTGAAACCACACAGGGTGTCAAAGTGACCTCCGTTAGAGATCTTGTCTTGCAAGGGCAATGGATTGTAATTTCAGAAACTAAATATAAAGGTGGGAAGCTAAACTAAACTGAAATAAAATCCCAAATAATACAATTAAATTTATAACATAAGTATTATTTATTTTCTATATTAATTAATATAAAATAGCTTGTCTTCCATTTTTTTTTTTTACCTTAACCAAACCCGCGTTTTATGTGGCAGGCGTGGTTTAGTACAGTATTCCAAGGGGAGGGGAATTCTTGACGCCAGGGGTAGAACTTCTGTTTTTGGCGCGAGGCGGAAATGTTTTTGAAGAAGGTAACTGGGGAGAGCAGGGGAAGGAAGCTAGTTAGCGTTGATGATATTAGTGTTTAGTGTCGGAGTATAACATAATACCTGTTAGTAATTAGTACATATATACGTTTTTGAATGCGATATAACTGGGTCTGTATTAGTAAAGCTTCTTTGACGAACGTTTTCGTTAAAAATAATACGTTTACCCTGTGAGTCTTTTTGAAGTCAGCTAGACTGAGCCGACATGATCAAGCCGTTGATGGGTACGTTTATTTATTTTATTAGCAAGATAGCTAAGATTTCTAGCTAATTACTCTGGTTGACTTACCCTTGTAACTGGCGACCTGTCTGTTTAGCTAGTAAATAGTAGATTCAGAACCTTTTAAGTGATTATATGGGTGTCTATACTATAAAAACGTTCACTCACAGGTGCGACATTATTGTTGGTAAATGTTGCGTTAGAATATAGTCCATAAAAGTATAACATTGTATAATGCCAGGTTGACTAGTTGATAATAACGTAACTCAATTGGTTACGTTAATGTATCCAGTCTTTGGATTGGATTGATTGCAACTTCGATTAGGAGCCAGTCGGAAGACTTTTGCGAATGAACTATCTTGTGTTTTAACAGTATGTTTTTACATTAAGATTGTGTATGTTTGATATGATTAGAATCGATTCAACCGTTTCTCGTACGCATCCCTTTATATGTGTATACTAATGTAATTTTTTCTTCTACAAAGTCTGTTTCCCTTTGTTTTAGTACTTTCTCCATCTATTGGCCATGTCAGTTTTCCAAGAACCTAAGCTTACCTCAACACCTCTACCCCTCCCAGCACATTTCTCTCAGGCCCAGCAAACCTTCTCCCTAAAGAAAAAACGCTTTCCTCTCACCTCATCCTCTACTTCATCCTCTTCTCTCTCTCCTCCTGCACTCCTCTCATATTCCCTTCCCCCAAGACCTCCTTCTAAAGGGTGCCCACCTCTCAGTCGAGTTTTCCCCCAGCGTCCCCCATCCCCCTGGTTACCCATCTCCCGTTCCCTATCCCAGTCTCCTCCTTCCATACTTTATGACCCAGACAAACCCCAATCATACTTCAGCCAGTGCTTCACCCACCTTGGCTTGCTGGGAAAGGGCTCCTTTGGGGAGGTGTACAAGGTAAGTGTGAGCAGCAGATGGAGGGAAAGGAATTGAAGTCAAAAGCAGATAAAACAGTTTAGATTTATTTTACTGCTGTTTCCAGCTTCAGTTTAAATATGAAATGTGGAGGTTATAGTTCAATACTCTGGTATTTGATATTGTATGTATTTGCCCCACAGAATTTAATTGATTGCTGTATCATTAAAAACCTCATTACCCTCAATCCCTGCCGTTTTAGGTCCTGAGTCTCCAGGACAGACGACTCTATGCTGTTAAACGGTCCATCCAGCGTTTCAGAGGTGACGGAGACCGGAAAAGAAATTTGCGAGAAGCCAGGAACCATGAGCGCCTCTGTCCCCATCCTCACATCCTTGGTTTTAAGGCTGCCTGGGAGGAAGGAGGCCATCTCTATATCCAAACGGAGCTGTGTTGTACCAGCCTTTTAATGCATGCTGAGGCCCAGCCATCCTCAGGTGAGTCCTAGGCCTTAGCAGTGACATGGACACTCCCATAAATGCTCACGTCTCAGGAGAGTTGAATTGAAACAAAAGGAGGCACAGAGAGAATGAATGGAGAAGTGAACTATTGTTGCCACTATCAGTATCACTTTCAAACCAGCAGCCATCCAACCTTGGCATAGGTTAGACTAGCTACTGGTAATGTTCTGTGGACATATTGGCCCGTACGGAATATATATATATATACACACACACACACACACATACACAGACACAGCAGGTGAAATATGTATTGAACACATCACCATTTTTCTCAGTAAATGTACGTCCAAAGGTGCTATTGACATGAAATTTTCACCAGATGTTGGTAACAACCCAAGTAATCCATACATACAAGAAACCAAAACACCAGCTCAGCAAATTAAGTTATGTGTAATAATGTGAAATGACACAGGGAAAAAGTATTGAACACGCTTACTGATATTTA
>JAOVYW010000193.1:7122-17928 GCA_025775045.1 Hiodon tergisus | reverse complement strand
CACCCAAGTGACTGGGGAAGTAAAGGAGTGCCACCATCACCCAAGTGACCGGGGAGTGCCACCATCACCCAAGTGACCGGGGAGTGCCACCATCACCCAAGTGACTGGGGAAGTAAAGGAGTGCCACCATCACCCAAGTGACCGGGGAGTGCCACCATCACCCAAGTGACCGGGGAGTGCCACCATCACCCAAGTGACTGGGGAAGTAAAGGAGTGCCACCATCACCCAAGTGACCGGGGAGTGCCACCATCACCCAAGTGACCGGGGAAGTAAAGGAGTGCCACCATCGCCCAAGTGATCACCCGACCTCTGACTGCGGCTTCTCATAGGCAGGGTCAAATGGAAACATAAAACGCACGGTTCCTGTAAAGGATCTCTTGGTGAATCCGCAATGCAACACAGTGAAGGACAGGCTAAACTGAATGTCCACGGGCCCAGCTGAAATCGTTCAGCGACCACCACAGCTTCAGAGCGATTCAAAGAACGCGAGGGAGTGGGATCCTAGGTTGATTGGTGAGCAAGGAGCCTATCTGCTGTTTAGTAAAACAGACAGTTCAGCAGCTCAAACCCCTTTTAAAAATGAGGTAATACATACGTGCACAATTTAATCCATCAGTAAAATGAGATTAGATGAGCAAGATATGTCAGCGGCGCTGCTTCTAGTGACCAATTCCATTGCTCCAACTTAAAGCCGATTCTTCATTTCCCCACATCAGTGCCCAGTGACTGAGCCGTAAACAGGGTTTTCCAGAAAGGGACGGCCCAGTGGCAAGATTGATTTCCTCCTTCCTCTTCCTGCCACCAGTTCTCTTTTGTGTCGGAATTTAGCAAGCTTCCAGGGGCAACAAACCATTTGAGCCGGAGCGCTGACTCAATACGGGATGCACTGACGCACGAGTGCCCGCAACGCTGCAGGTGGATGCACACAAGGGCGTGCTTTCCTTGCACAACCCGCGTTACGACACGCGGCACGCGGGCCGCTCGTTCTGCAAGACGAAGCGATGCCACTTCACGAAACGCATGCCGTTTAAGGTTCAGAGAAATTAGTGTGTTAATGTTTGGCCGATGACTAGCGGTTTTGTGGCCTAACGTCAAGGAGACCTGCAGACTACGCTGGGGAAACTCCAGTAACGCAGAGATGGCACCAGAGACAAGAGCTTGGACAGTGACGCCAGTGTTACCTCCACATTGGACGGAAGTGGTTAAGGCTGGTGGCAGAGGAATCCAGAAAATTACACCACAATGCTGCTATTTTTCTTAGTAATAATAATAAGTGATGCAAGTTGTCTAAATTAATATTAAAAGTTTAATATGGTTTGTCTGGTTTTGTGTTGATCTTTGGGATTTTAGTGAAAGCCCTTGAAACAAATGGATTCATTGGATAATAATAAACGTGCGGGTATGGTATCATCTGAGGCTTTGAACTGGGAATTATAAGGAATGCAACCTGTTATCTGGTTATCAAGACTGTTGCCTTGCTCCTGATGAACCTACATAAAGGATCTAAAACCCTCAGTTACCAGGATCTACCACGGGGCCCACACTTCCAAATGCCCTACCCATTGTGATCACAATCTGAGGCTGCTTCCTGGTTAAGACGAGAGAAGGAGCACTCTAAACTAAATTGTGCTAAACAATGGTTTCAGAATATTTCAGTTAAATCGGTCGTTGTTGCTCTCTTCCTGTCTTGTTTGTGACATTTCCCCAAACAGAAGTGCCTGGTTGAAAAGAAAAACAATAACTTCTGTTTTACTTTATGATACCTGGCCAGTGAATACCCAACCCCAAAGTTAAGTTAAAATGTGGGTCTTGTATGAAAGAGATTGCTTCATTGAGGTTTGAATGCTTGCGCTGATATAACTTTTTGTTTAAATTTTTTTTATTGATTTCTTGAGGTTATAGTGAATACATTTCAGTTCAGAGTTAAGCATACTCCTGCTTTTACAGGTGTTAAGTTTGGGACACTGGGATTAATTGGAATTGTAACGAATGAGCAATAGATTAAGGATATACCTCTTGTAAATACACAGGTTGAGGAGAAAGCTACGTCCAAACTAATAAATTACGCTTAATGGAGCACTCCAATGAATTGCGTAAGAATGAGTAAAGAATGTTAAAAGGAAAGAAAAATGTATCCTCCCCTTGAACAGAAAGAGAAGTTAATAAAAGGGAACTGCTCCGTTTTCATAGCGCTGTGATTGTTTATCCACGGTAACACATTGCTCTCCTCATCGTTGAGGTGGTCGACCATGCTGCAACTTAACTCCTCCAGCTCCAATCATACCTTGTTCAACAGCCATCGCTTGGCCCCCAGTGTGGTTATGGGGCTATGCGGTCTAATAGGTATTATTGGCAACATCTGCGTGGTTTTGGTCATCGTTAAAAGGAACAAGGAGAATTTGAACTTCACTCTGAAGATGATGCTGAACCTGGCCGTCTCGGATCTCCTGTCCCTCATGACCATCCCTGTGTGGACCTACACCTGGTTGCTGGGTTGGAGGCTTAGCGTTGGGGCGTGCAAGTTCTTTTCCTACTTGGTCATCGGAAGCTTGTACTGCAGTGTCCTCACGGTCACCCTTATGAGTGTGCAGCGGTACCTGATGGTTTTGTACACCAGACACTGGGTGAAACTACGCGGGAGTGGCGAGAGGGCGCTGCTCAGCTCCCTGTGGATCCTGGGAGGAATCCTCGCCTGCCCAGCCTTGGTTTTAGGGGACGTGGTGGGGAGGGACATGCAGTGTCGCTGGAACTACAGGTCGGACACGGAGATGGTGGTCACCTTGGCCATGGAGACGCTGTGGGGGTTTGTCGTTCCTTTCTCTATCCTGGTCTCCTCTTACTGTTGCCTTCACAAGAAAGTGAGCCAAACGGCTTTTTTTCGCAGTCAGAGGATGACCAAGCTGGTGACCAGCATCGTGGTGACCTTCTTTGTCTTCTGGAGCCCTGTTCACATTGGCAACATCTTCGGCATCTTGGGTGTCTTGCTGAAATCCGAGACACTCAGCAACTTTTTCAAGGC
Organism: Hiodon tergisus; assembly: GCA_025775045.1. Lineage (NCBI taxonomy): Eukaryota > Metazoa > Chordata > Actinopteri > Hiodontiformes > Hiodontidae > Hiodon > Hiodon tergisus. Next base: position 14,908 of record JAOVYW010000193.1, on the reverse strand, counting down.
CGGTCAAGGGATTTCTCAAGCTCTGACGTTCCTTAACAGCTGTGTGAACCCCTTCATCTATGCCTTTGCTTTCAGAAAACGCAAACCAACACCGGACGTTTCAGGCACAACTCAAGATGGTCAGAGCTAACTATTGTCAGCATTAACAGACTTTGTGCATAACGTCAGCCAGTTAAATACTGCTTCTTGTTTTATTCTTTTTCAGTATCTAGTTAACAATTTTACTAGTTTTATTACTTAAAAAAAAATTATTTTCAATTTTTAAAAACAATTTTAGCATTCTGACAAATATCTGATATTTAAAAAAGACTAACATGTATTACATTGTAACAATAATACCAGTAAATATATAACAAGGACATTATTAGAGATATTTTATTTTGTAGGATTTGTCCTAATGTTGCGTGGGAAGATAATCTGTTGTGAATTGACCAGAAATTGATGGTATAGTAGTCTTTGTTGGCTTGTGGTTTTAAGTCCTGTATCTACCATGCCAGGAGTTACATAAAACTGCTGTATGTAAAGTAAATAAAATTTGAAGTTGATATTAACATATTAATACCCATTGGCCCTGGACTGGATTTTCAAACTGTAATAATTTTATTTATTCATTATGTATTACAAGGAAATTCACTTAAAATAGTTTTTTCATACTTCCGTGTGATTGTCACAACAGAACTTTCACTATCCTTGATGATGGCCCACTGGATTCGGGCAGGGTACGCCCACTGGTCGTGGAGGAATTGGAATAAATCAAAATTATGAATAAATTGCCATAACAATTTATAGTGTTAAAACGATTGAAATCAAAGAGGTACACTTGAATGAGAATAACCCACTGAATACAGAACAGTTGGAACGAGCAATCTGGGGCCCGTGGTACCAGAGCTATTGACATTTAATTTACATAAAACCGTCAAGATGTCAAAACGTGGTCAGGTGGGAAGACCTGCTACCAGACTAATTTAAACGATTACCAAAATGAGATGTACCAGAAGAGACAAAAGGGTTGCTGATGACACGGGTGTTTTGGTTAGGGTACGCCCCCTGGTGGCGGAGCTGTTGCACATCTGTTACACAACACACATTAGATAAACAGTAAATATTAGATAGAAAGATAACAAAATGGACAGTGATTAGGTGAAGAATACTGGAAGAACACCAGCACTCCAGTTAATACAGGAAATAAGCGTTTTGTAACCTCAGTAAAAGAGCAGGAATGGGACAAATCTCGGATTTTATATTCTTCAGACCGTCTTGGGCAGTTGAAGAATTATACTTTAAATAATTCCAATACAATTCCATGTACGGTTAACAGTGGTACATCAGCATCAACAAAAAACCCAAAACAAAACAAAACATCAAATACAATGTGAGATATAATATACATCTGGTAGCAATAACAATTACATCAACGTAATATTTTTAAGAGATTAATTTCCTCGCTTTATAATGTTAGCCATTTGACCACCTGTTGTTCAATATAAATCCGTTTTAACTCACCCATAAAAACAAGTGGCTTCAATTTTTAGATACAAAATCCGCTTTTCAGAATACAGTCGTAAATCGTTATGTAATGTCGTCAAATATTAAAACGCAGCTATCGTAAAACCGGATATGCCCTTTAGTTGTCCCGGACGTGTTAGTCTGGGATAGACGGAGGGAACTGAGACTTTGATTCTTGTATTTTCATTGATTCTAAAATAAGGGGTATCTGACATCAAGAAAGGGTAGAAACATTGTTGGTTGTTTATTAGTCTGCGAAGGCAGTTATAACGCTATGTCGGTCGTACCTCCCAACCGATCATCAACCGGTTGGCCCCGTGGCGTGAATCAGTTCGGAAACAAATATATCAGCCCTCCAACAAAACCACTCACGCTGGAGAGAACCATTAACCTGTGAGTAATTTTAGGTACCTAATGTTAATTACAAACACACCGTGGTTGTTCGTGATTGCATTACTCTGAAGTAGTGTTATCTTTCAGTGAATTTGTTGATTTACTATCAATGTTGTACGTGTAGCATCACGGTTCCTTTTATTTGCATTTTAGCTTTTGCATCACGCAAGCTTAGACCAAGAAGCTCTGTATTTAATGTTTTATTAATTTTTTAAAACTCCTATTAGGTATCCACTAACGAACTACACGTTTGGCACGAAGGAGCCCTTATATGAAAAAGACAGCTCCGTGGCGGCCCGGTTTCAGCGGATGCGCGAAGAGTTCGAGAAGATAGGCATGAGGCGAACGGTGGAGGGAGTCCTTATCGTGCATGAACACAGGTTGCCTCACGTCTTGCTTCTGCAACTGGGGACAACTTTCTTCAAGCTGTGAGTATGCCGGTGACCCCAGTGTAACAATTTGCTTATTAAACAATATATGATTTTGACTATTTCTTACATTGGGGGGGGGTTATTTTTTAAATTGTCAGTTTTGACGCAGTGCGAACAACAAAGCCGTATTACCATAATTCTTGAATGCTAAATGATTTAGTAATTCAAATAAACTGTAGGACTAAAAAGATAATTGTTTTGGATCCAGATGTGGTTTTCAGAAGTAGGAATCAAGTGGGTCGCTCACACCCACTTTACCGTGTATTTAATGTTTAAATGACCATCGTTTTATTCTTTGCAGCCCTGGGGGAGAGTTGAACCCTGGTGAAGATGAAGTTGAAGGGTTGAAGCGCCTGATGACTGAGGTATTGATACAAAGCGATGAATGTACTCTAGTCATGCAGTGCGCATAGATAGGGTGACACCCAAGATGACTGAACAAAGATAGATGTTTCGTAAACTATTTTCTTCTCAGCCTTGAGTCAGCCTTGTAATTGGGGTGCTAGTAATTTAAATTTGCAGATTCGACAATCTTATCCGGTCCATAGATAATGCTTTGTGAATTACTCTCTGCCAGGATGTAATGTATCCTACCCTAGTTTATAATTGTTGTTAAAAATGACAGTTGTGTTTATTTTGTTCGTAACATGGGATTTATTTTCAAAAGTGCTTTCATAACCAGATTCTGGGCCGTCAGGACGGGGTGAAGCAGGACTGGGTGATAGACGACTGCATTGGGAATTGGTGGAGGCCCAACTTCGAGCCCCCGCAGGTGGGCATTGGTAACGTCTGTTTCACCCGGTGTACCAGGAGAGGGGGATTCCTTTCCTAATGGTGACTAGGTTAGGTGGAAAATAAAACGATAAGACAAAGCGAGTGTCAGGAGCCAGAAGTTGGCTAATCTTGTTTTATATTCTACCTTGTCTTCTTGAACCCTTGCTTTTTTTTCTTTCTCCTCCATAGTACCCTTACATTCCAGCTCACATTACCAAACCCAAGGAGCACAAAAAACTGTTCCTGGTTCAGCTACAAGAGAAAGGTAAAAACCTGCGGTCCATTCCAACACATTCTGGTAAAGACCTGCGGTCCATTCAGACAGATTCTGCTGCTCTTGGATTTAGGTTTTGAGGATTACTTAAGTTGGAGAGAGGGTTGACGTACAGATTTCCTTGGATTTGTCATCCTAAGGAAGTATAATTGCCTTTACTTTATCATTCACTACGGACATGAAGGCGAGATCTGTCCATTACTGAGCGTATTGTGAAATATAATGTGTGTTTCTTGGTCATGTTCTCTTACTCATGGTTAGATCACATCATCTCTATGAACCTTGCCTAAACTATTCCGAGTGAATTGGCAGTGTCCCTTTCTGGAATTTAACCCTTTAACTGATGGTCTCGTGTGTATGTCCTGCACGTCTTCCCACACTTCTGCTCTAATCAAGGTGTAAACATTGTGTAGATATGGTTAGGAACTGTATTGCATGATTACGTTTAAAAAATCTTTCCTTACTTGAGTCAGTATCCTTGTAAAAATGTCGACTGAATGCACGCATTAAAACTTTGACACGCACAAAGCAAATCTGTTAGCGGAAAATTTGATTGCACATAGGTTTATACAAAGATAGTATTTTCAGCTTACAAGCTATTAGGCAAATAAATGAAAATTATAATCATAAATGAAATTATATGTGAGAGAATTTTTGTGGTCGGCGCTTGTTAACTTTTGGGTTTTTTCTGGGGTTTGTAGCACTCTTTGCAGTTCCTAAGAATTATAAGCTGGTGGCAGCCCCTCTGTTTGAGCTTTATGACAATGCCCCTGGCTATGGGCCAATCATATCCAGCCTCCCACAGCTGCTGAGCAGGTGAGATGTGTTTTGCATGTCAACATTTAGCACATGCTTTTATCCGTGGTGACTTGCATGGCCGTTAAGTCAAATTACATTTGGTGCAAAGAACCATATATTTACAGCATTATAAAACAGAAGCATGTAGATTTAGCAAGCAATGCTATAACACCACTGTTTTGTTCCATGGTTTTAATTTTGAGTCAGAACTTGAAATATTTATAAATATGTTTTTAAAATAATTTAGCATTAATGCAAATATTTATTTTTAGGGATTGAGAAATTGTTTAAAAGCTTGTTTATGTTTTTAATCATTAATTCAGGGAGAAAAATGGTACATTTTTTCTGTCTGTGGGGGTAGGGGGCTGGCACGTGTGCCGCGGATAATTATGTCTACATTTCTGTTGACGTTATTTCTGTTGCATATTTTTAGGTTCAACTTCATTTACAACTGAAGGGGGCTGGCTGTGACGTGTCGTCATGGGTTGTCTCTGTGAGCACAGCTGCATTGGAGCAAGCCAAGAACTGTGTGATAACAAGGTGTTCATTACTGCTTTCCGTGCACTCGTTTTGAGAAACTTCTTCATGCGTGGTTTACAAAATCCAGGTGTTAAAGAATAATGAGGTGACACTAGCCTTTTTGTGTTTTGATTTTAATTTCTCAGTTTAGGTACCGCTTTGGACATCGTTACGTCTTGGCGTAGTGACTCAAACATGCTTTTTATTTCATTTTTCTCAAAAGAGTGCTGATATTTAGTAAATAAAAATGACTCACCTGTAGATTTTTTTTTTTTTTTTTAATCTGTCAATGTCAATGTCATGCCTTTTTATAATAAATAAGTATTCTCAGTCATTTCAATTTTTAGTGTTCAGAATGTAATAATTATATGAATATCTTTTCGGATTGATTGGAATAATTTTTTGGAGTTTTGGAGGGCTGAAATCAATGGCTGAAGTTCTCTAAAAATCCAGATATACAAAACCTTCTCTAAATTGAGTTCTTATGGAATGAAAACTTCCTGTGCCTAAAGTTGGAGATTGAGTATGGTCAGGAATGACTCCTCTACAGATGCGTGTCATTTTTTTAAAATTCAGCTCATGGAAAGAACAACCACCTTTAACTGCGAAGCAAGCAGTTCATAGCTTTAAATGGATTACGATTATCAAAACGTTATCTGTGTGCTGAGATTTTTCACACTTAATGCTGGTGACAGAGATGGCAAGACGAGGAGAGGCGTTTTGCTATTTAACAGAATCCTGTTTTACAGTGTAGTTTAAAAACTATTTAAATTACACTTTCAGGTGAGTCGAACAGTAGCATTTTAATCTCTTCCTCTTCCCCGGTCCAGACACACCGAGTGGCTGTCTAGACATGATTAGTGTCGGCGCGAGTTGTTCACTGCTATGGTTGGGTTTATGGATGCATGTTTTTCCATAATTACTGGTTTTTAATCTAAATATGGTACCTAACCCCCCACCAACCCCAAAATTGAGGATATTGAGGATTATATATTTCATTTGGAAAGTGGAAGTAACGCCATTCAGTCTCGCTAATTTAACAGGCTATTAAATGAAGCGCTTGTTTAGAATCATTACTTCTATGTACACTCGTGTAAACATACATGTTCAATTTATGTATATGTACATCACATTACTAAAATGGCCAGACCCCTAGCATATTGTCGAAACTTTGCAATTTATCTTTAACAAACAACTTAAATATTTAATCGGTGCCTGCATTTAGGGACCATTAAGAATAATATAATTTACTGTAGCATACATAAAACCCGGCCTTCATTTAAAATATGCAAGTAACGCAATGTAATTAAATATTGCGTTTTATTTGATGTGGATAATTCGCATAATTTTTGCATTAAAAATGTGGAATTTCACCAATGTATTGTTTTCATTGCAGACACGGTTTCTTGCTTATGGTTTTGTTATTTAAAACAAGTTTCTCGTACAATTTCAAACAATTCCAGTTTTCCAGGTTCCACGTAAAACCGTAACCGATTATAAATATATAATAAATATAATTAATGGAGGTAGGATATTTATAAGCATTATAAATTCGGTCCTATCACGATATTGTTCACTGGGCATAAACAAATCAGTAAGGGATAACGGTATAAACACACGATGGGATTTATACCCTTTAAAAAAAAACTGAATCATGACGTAAAATTATCGCGACAGCGTTTTGTAGCACATTGTCAAAAAGTTGGGATGACTTCAAAACGCAGGAAAAATGATATCGAGACAATGGCCACGGGGAAGAAAAAGGAGAAACGAGCGGAGATAGCGGAAATTTCCAGAATCATTCAAGACGCTGATGTGAAAGACAAACTGAAAAACGCATGGGGGCGAAATGACCAGTACTCATATGGTTAGTTTAATCACACGGAGCCAGCGTCTTGCTAGCCTGATGTGTTGATTGCGAGCAAACCAGTTTATTTTATACATTTCACTATGCTGCAAAGTGAAATTTTTATCACGCATTTATCTGCTGATTTATTACCACGGGAGTTGCCATTTAATATACTCCTGGATATCGGATGAAGGCCAATTGCACGCATTGGGTTTAATGTTACATCCGAACTGTAATCACATACAGTATCGCTTCGTTAGCCAAAAAGGCATGGGATATAAAATAATTAAAATGTCGTTATGTCTAATCAGTTTTATACAGTTGCTTTATCAGACTGGCTTCATTGTGCAGGAGACGTTCTGCTGGATTGTCACCCTTTCCCACACTGCGTGCTGAAGAACTTCATTCAGAACGAGACTTTCCTGGATAATCTGAAGAAAGAACTTCTGGATTTAAATTTTCATGAGAAATCCAACGACCTATACAAATTTAAACAGGTAAAGCTGACAGTGTGTATAAATGTGTTTCAGCTACACTGACTGACTGATTTATTTATACAATTTAAATTAATCGCCATCTATTCTCATTTTGATATTGTATTTAGCAGAGGCTAAACGATCATGATTCATGATTAAAGCTTTCTGTTTTTTTTAGTAAAGTTGTGAAACGCAGGTATTTAGTTTATTGTAAAGGTATATGGTCAGGTTTCTGATGGAAAGTTGAAAGCTGTAGTTACTTTTGTCTTTTGCCTTTCTCGGCAGTCCGATGACTTGAAGAAGAGGAAAGAACCCCACATTGTCGGGTTAAGGTGAGCATCCATTTGTGTGCCCGTGTTGTTTACGAGAGAGACGGAGAGACGGTCTTCACTGGGGAACTCTCTTTGTCCAAATCTCCCTTAGAGAGCTGCTGTTTGAACAGTTTCGCTTGTGGCTGACTGATGTTCTCCAGGTGGAGCTAGAGCCCGTGGTGGACATTTCTTGTGCCAAGTATGAATACACCGGTGAGCGACTTTCATCCACTCTACCGCAGTGTTTTTGTCATAGTTTATTGCCCCCAACCCCCTGAGATTTCAGGTTTATGATCAGCAGGATTTGGGCTATTGGAGCCAGTGCTATGTTCTCTGACCTGAGTATCTTTTGCAGATAATACGTGTTTACCAGACTTGAGATTTAAAATGACACAAGGAGCCCAATTGAAACATGAATTGGATCCCTTCTGCACTTGTGCAAACTCTAGCTCCTG
>JAOVYW010000192.1:0-17930 GCA_025775045.1 Hiodon tergisus | reverse complement strand
TCATATATGTATTCATATATATATTTAGCAACACAATAGCTCCTTCAAAAAGAGAGAAGGTATGGTTGAGTTTTGAGTATTGTTAGTGAATGAGTCTGAGAAGTATATGTCCTGCTCATGGTCCGGAAGTACTTTTAAATGGTTCTGACCTGCAATAGAGATCTGCTGAGCCAGCAGCCAACAAGATATTGTTGGGATGCCAGTCCAGACTCAACACTGAGGAACAGATGGTTTTCTTTATGTGTTTACTGAGCCACCTGTGGGATCAAAGGTCACAAGACAATGTACAGAGATATGCATACTTTTAAGCACAGATTTTAGGTAAATAGCTTTTTTGGGACAAATGCCAGGAAAATGAATTGGTCAGTTAGTGCCATATGAATACTCAAGTCATTCTTTTATTTTTAATGAAACTGTTCCATTTCATAAAAAGAATTTTGTGAAACACAAAGTGTTACACAAAAGTTGGTGCCCCTGCATGCGAATGGATCTGCCTGCATTTGTTGTATAAATCAGCTGACCGCTACATAGCGCACTGGGTAGGAGGAGCACGCACCAGTCATTATCCTTCTCGAAGTAGCAAACCGAGATAAGTTTTGCCCCGCTTCCCAAAGCAAACTTGTTCTCCAGCGGAGACCATTTGACGCAAGTGGCAGCTCTATTGATGCGAAGCAAAACAAGTGTGGGTTTCCAGACCCCATCCTTTTGTGCCCACACATAGGCGTTCCTATCCGAAGCACATGTCACAATGCGGTTTGACTCAGGTGCCCAGTCAATGCCTGCAAATGACATACATTAGGTATATTAAACTACTATGATTACTAAGTGTTTATACGTTCAAAGAGTCTACTAACACAATTTAATATTAGATATTTACATTTTTTATATCAGTTGCAATTACTTTGACCCAAAACTTAGTCACTGCCCAAGATCTTTATAACATTTTTATTAGATAATTTCCTTACAAATGGTCTGTTCTGAAATCTCAATTGGTTCAAAATGACTTGTGTTTTTACCCCCTCCATTACCGTACCTGTGATGCGTCCACTATGTTCCGTCAGCTCATGGATCTTATTCCATTCTTTACCCTTCTTCTGGTAAATATGTACTTCATTGTTGTTAGGGCTTAGGGCAATTTCTGTGAAGAAAATGCTGTGTGATGCTCCTGACCAAAATAATAACTCAATATAGACTGTTTACAATTATATTTATCTAATTTCAATGTGGGACATAAAGAAATTGAAAGTGTATCTATACAGACATGATATTTGTGCATTTTATTCAGCTTTATACTTAAATGAGATATCAGTTCCAGATGTATCCAAAACCATAAGACTTTTTTGCAGTGTAGCAGCATTGGGAGAAAGCACATGAGAGAACCCAGATTCATAATACAGCCAATTGTCGAGTCCATCATATTGAACTGATCCAGACTGAATTTATGCACTTAACAAAAACGGTGAAAAACAACAGACAGCCAATACACAGCAGGCGGCAACATGATTATCTTGTAGATGAAAAGATGATGTCTGTGGGAATGCAGCTTAACCAGTTTTCACTCACGTGTTCTGTCCTTGTTCCAAGCATGGCAGGACAAGGGATCCAATCCAAAGTTGTGAATAGACATGTTTTAACAAAGGTCTGGAATGTGCAGGAGCAAGAAATGGTTCTTTCAGGACAGTTTAAAAACTACAGCTTAAATAGAAATTTTAGCAGATTTCTTGATTTCTGTTTTAGAATATAGACAACCTTTGTCAGTGTCCTTACAAATTTTGTTGACTAACTTTTCAGGCACTAATGGTAGCAGACAATTTTTCTTTATTATTATGGTTATTTGATGTTTTGCATCTTACTTTACTATGAGGGAAAAAATGCTACCTATTCAGAAATAGTAAAAATCATATCATTACTGTTTTGTGAAATTGAAAGGATAATTTAGATTTGTTCACAATTAAAATAGATTAATAGTATGAATCAGGAATGCATTTGACAGCACTGGTAGTCCCTAAAAGCATTCCATGTGCCACTGTTAAATTGTAATGCTTATTGTTTTATCATTTGTCTTCACTTTCACGAAATCTTTGGGCCTGAAGGTGCATTATGATTTAATATCAATCCCAGTACCTTGGTTCTGTTACCCTGTTATACCATGAGGGCTATACAACAACAGTCAGAAACTGTGTAGTAAACATGGCTGTCACACAACTAAATTGTTTTACACTTAAACAATACAATTAAGAGCAGCAAACAAATAAAGGATTGTCAGCTCATGAATAATCAATACAAATACGATATTACTACAAAATAAAGAACATCAGAAGACAATGGCTTTTACCTTGCAGAGTGCTAGTACAAAGGTTTGGTTATTCTTTTTGTTGGGAAGGGTTGCCCCAGGTCTGTCCGTGGACTCTGTGCAGTCAACACGAACGAAGTGTATTGAGCAATGACGAACGGCTGTAAAGCAGCGCAGGGAGTGGTCCAAGCAGAGGGAGGAAAAAAATAAAAAATGAGGGTGTGGCTACAGCTCTTGTACAAACACCTGAAATACCAGTGCCTACGGGGAGTGTTCTTAAGTTTACCGCAAGGTGATTTATCTCGGTGCAGCCTATCATACACCCAATGACATAGATTATATTAGCAGCTATTCAGGAAGGAAATAAATGGATGTAAATTTTTGTGCATAACCCTCCCTTTACTTCACAATACATCACTTCAGGCAATATATGGAATTATTAGCTTGTTTTGTGACCATTGATTTTCAAAAGACCATTAGAGAATTATGTATGAACGGTCAAATGGTGGTCACCTAAATATACACTTGAGGGGTGACAACAAAAATATCGATTTAACCGCAGTTGGCAAAAACAAGGTTGGTAAGAGATAGCGAATCGCCGTTTCGGGGATGTGATCGCTTCAACATCTCATTTGTAATAAATTCTATTGCAATATAAACAATAAAATACTATATACCCAAATACTTTATAATTAAAAAAAGGCATAATTATATAAAAGTTCCTACTCTCAGTAGTACATTGTGTATGATATAATAATGGCACAGCTAGATATAAAGCTTCTCCTGAAACTAAAATCCATCGTTCTAACAATGCAGTATTTCAACCGTCGTTGGTTTTTGGCGGTTCTCTGTAACAACAGCCGCCATGACTAAATCATTTTTGAGGAGTAAATACTTGAAATAAAATGTTCGTTTGGCACCAGTCATATCCATATTAACAGATACCATTTATTTTTCTCTTGTTTCAAATCCACGATATCACGTCTGATAATTATGTCATCACTACATGGGTTTACTCTGCTTAATATTGCTTACCCATAACTCACAATTAAGTGGTGTTGAAAAACCGCTTGTAAACATAGTGGCAAGTAGTCTATATAGCGATAATTAGTCTAGGAAATTGAGACACGAAAATTCCGTGTTGGATGAAGAAAGAAATTTCTCAAAAATATATAATAATAGACAATGGTTTTTTCTCTCTCTCTGGCGTCACAACTTCCCCCGTAGTTACTCCATAAGGTTGTTAAGGGTTACAACTTTGTCTGAACGAAGCTCGTTGACGTCAATGACTGCTTCTGATTGGTCCTGATCCATTTCCGGTTTGGAAGTCAGCCAAGGACTGTGAAATTGAAGCGGAGAGTTTTGTCCCAGTGACTGTGTCAGGAAGAACAAATATTTTCTTTAATTAGAGATAAGTTTGAACGGTTCGGGTAAGCAGTCGTACTTAAGTTTGTATGTTTTCGTTTTTCATACGCGCGTTAAGCATATGAGGTAGACGAATGTGCTTTAAAAACAATGTACTTGGCACCTTGTTATGGTAAGTTAGCTAGCTGGATTTTCAAGATGGCACCCTATTAGGGCTCTGCGGCCCAAAATATGACTTTTCAACTTTGAAAGTTTAATGTAGCTTTTTTCGTTCACACGAGCACCACGTTTCCTACCTTGATTTTGTTATGTCCTAATTTAGGGTGCAATCGCGTTTAAATATACAGTATGAAGAATGTTGCTGCCGGATACGATAGTTTTTCCACCAATCGCCTGAAAGTTAGTCGCTACGTACAGTATTGCTGTAACACGAACAAACGAGTCAGTTGCTTTTAAAGTTGCAAATGGTCAGTTACACGTCCACATTTGTTATCTGTTGCTAAATATAAAAAATAGGCACCCAAGTGTTGCGTTCATATTTTTAGTGAGTTCTCTTGACACAGTTAACTTAAGTTTTACGACTTTAGAAAGTAACTATCGGTTTCATTGATTTGTTAGTTTATATGGAGTTTTTTTACGAAAAGCCTGAATCAGTTCCATGATTATGACGTTTATTTTGCGTAAGCTGCATACATAATTGCTAACTTCGCAACCAATTCTTATACAAAATTGGTTAAAATGCGCCAAACATTACAGGTTACTTAACTATTCGTTTTAACATTGTTATCTTTAGATTTTGTGTTATAAGTCACGAGGTCTAGGCAAATGAACCAAACACTTGGCAAGCCATTTCATAAGCAAGCTATGGTGTATTTGTTTTTTATTAAAAGTATGCCCAGTTGTCGAAATTTGTTTTGGCTGTGATTGTTGTATGACCTGATATGTATTTTTGCTTTGGCGAATTATTGAAATGTATTATACCTGTTTAACATCTAAATAATGTAACGCAACTCGTTCTGGATGATTAAAATTTAAGGAGCACAATGTACGGGTTTTGTAGTAAGATGATATTAGATCAAAGCAAGGCCCGGTGACAACGATACAAATGCAGGCCTAAATAAGATCGTAGTGTGGTTAGTTTCTAAGTGATGTTAGTGATGATCAGCATTCCGTATTGTCTACTGAAGAGAGTAAACTTTATACTGGCGTTTAATTGTCTGCGAATTAAGACCCTCTAATGTTATACTGGTAACGATGGTGATACCGTTGATTTTATTAGATGGGAACTTTTTATGATGCTTAGAACTGCAATGTAGGACGAAGACTTATACTGCGGGGAACTTCCTGTTTAACTGTGCTGACTACTTGTAGCGTTAGTTGTTATACTTTTATAATGCTTTCATTATAATTACAGAAAACATTTGTAAAATGACCAATGCGTATACAGTGATCCATAATTTTGATCTAATTTACTTTCTTGATTAATTTTACTTGACATTTTATGACCTGTTTGCTGTTGCCTTTTGCTTTCACCTCTGTCAACTGTCATTTCAAAATGTAATTCCTGAGATTTCGTCTAACCATTGAAGTAACCAGCTTAATCATATGCACGGTAAAAACCATCAGATCATAGATCCTGCTGGAGATAATTTTTCATTGTGTGTTTAAGGGGTATATTTATATTCTTATGTCAGGGGTGTGAACATGACTCATAACATGAATTTTCTTCTGGTTTATGTGTCGGACCACATCGCAGAGTTTCCATGGCGTCTGGCAGCACCAGCAGCGAGGAGGAGCGGGGCCTGCGGGATTGCGAGCTTTATGTGCAGAAACATAACATCCAGCACCTGCTGAAGGACTGCATCGTGCAGTTGTGCAGCTCCCGGCCCGAACGGCCCATGGCCTTCCTGCGCGAGTACTTTGAGAGACAGGAGAAGGTGGGGGCCCTCTCAGGGAATCCTGAATGTGCTTCCTAACAAAAGCTTCAGACACCTTTTAAACCTTTTCTTTGTAATTGTACAAGTTGAGAGGGAGGCATCTGATCTAACAAACTGGTTTTGTCGCACAAAAGGAGGAGGCCAAGCAGATCCTCAACCTGCAGAAGACCAGCTCACGCTCAGATTCGCGGGAGGACGAGATTTCTCCCCCTGTGAACCCAGTGGTGAAAGGGCGACGGGGGGCCATCAGTGCCGAGGTCTACACAGAGGAGGATGCCGCCTCTTATGTCAGGAAGGTGACTCAACTTTGCTCTCTTACACTTCACTAAGTGACATCATTTAAACTGCATCTGACATCATTTAAACTGCTGCATAGTTTTGCAAGTTTCTGGCACAAAACGGCACTCCATAGGAGTGTGTTAGGACCCGTGCTGCACAGGTGCCATTAAATATTGTTGTGGCCCATCAATTGTGTTTTTACAATTGATTATGGGGCAAAATTCATTATTAAACTTGCTATTAATGAGTTGTTAAATTTGATTTGAACATGTTACATGTTGATGCGTAAAATGTCAGATGACGTTATATTTACTCAGTGCATTTGAAAATTTTAGATATTTGCTTTTGATCTTTTGAAAACCACTGTAGCATAGTTAATCAGTTCCTAGTCCTTTATCTGTGAAGTTAACTTTTTGCGGGACTGGTACTGTTTAATGGGTTGACATGAATTCTGCCTAGTATTTGGCTTGGGTAAAATGTGTTGGCTTAATTTTAGAAACTATAAAGTATTTTTCTGTAGGTTATTCCTAAAGACTACAAAACAATGGCTGCCCTGGCTAAAGCCATCGAGAAGAATGTGTTGTTTGCACATCTGGATGACAATGAGAGAAGGTACCACAGTATCACTAATAAATATGGCTATCAGTTGGTAGTCGACGTGTTGATTAATCGGACTGTAAAACCACGTCAGTTTCTTTCAATACAGATGTCCCATGCACACTTTTGATACTGGGAGCTTAAACATTAGAACATGCTACAACTTATTATGCTACAACATGCATTTAATTAGTCACTATAATATCAAGAGGAAAACACTGATACTAGAGATTCACCAGATTAATCAGTAGTTTCATTAGCTACAGAAAATAGACATAACATAAAATGTCGACACCGACAACCCTAACCTGGGAATATTGATGTACAAATAAATGAAAACTTGTTTAATCTAGTCTATTAATTAATTAGCATCTATAGGTACAAAAAAATGTTTACTTTTGTCATTGACTCTCTTTTTATTCTTTTCCAGTGACATATTCGATGCCATGTTTTCCGTCACCTATATTGCTGGAGAGACGGTTATTCAACAAGGTTGGATTTTTTTTTTTCTGTGGAAAACAAATGCAGCTACAAGTTCCAGAATATAAAATGTGGTATTGAAAGTTGTTTTTGGTTATCTGTTCCAGGTGATGAGGGTGATAACTTCTATGTAATTGATCAAGGTGAAATGGATGTAAGTTGTTGCTTCATTTAAAACATTAAGCTGGTTTGGAGAGAATTTTTCTAAAAGACAGTTATAGTAGTCTGTATTAATGTCAGTTATGTTTAATGAATGCTCCATTTGTAGAAGGCGGAAATTATATATTCTGATCTCCTGTTTATTTATGCAGTGAAGATTAGCATTAGCTAATTAAGTGTAAACTTACACCCTGAAACCTACACGCTGTCTCTCTTTGGCAGGTATACGTCAACAGCGAGTGGGTCACCAGTATTGGGGAAGGTGGCAGCTTTGGAGAGCTGGCCCTGATATATGGCACTCCACGAGCAGCCACTGTCGGTGCTAAAACCAATGCAAAGCTGTGGGGCATTGACCGAGACAGCTATAGAAGGATATTGATGGTGACTGATTTAATTTAATTAATTGGAATTTTTAAGTGATTAAAGAAAATCTTATTAAACATTTCTTATTAAAGACTATAATGAATTATACATTAAAACATCAACATTGCCAAGTTAAACAAATAAAAAAATATGTATTTTGTATTTTCAGGGAAGCACTTTAAGAAAGAGGAAAATGTATGAAGAATTCCTTAGCAAAGTATCAATTTTAGGTAAGGGTATTTTATTTTTACCTCAGAAGTTACAGTTTCAACATTTTCTAATGAGATTTCCTGCTGTTTGTTGGTGTCCTTCAAATAATGTTTAATGTGGTTATTCAGTTAGCTGGGGCTATAGTTCCATGTTTAGGTGAAATGTGAGCAAACTGACCATTAGAGGTGGATTTGCAGTATAGGGATTTTACTGTTCTTTTCTGTTCACATGTTGGATTCAGTATTTGGTTTAAAAATGGGTTTTAGTGATATCTAGTGGAAGGATGTCGTAACTTATAATATTCATTTTTTAAATATCATATTTTGTTGTATTTAATGTTTTATTAAATTAACTGGGTATCATACGTCTTATCCTTTGTTTCGTGGAATGGTTTCTAGCCCAGTATAGTTAGGGTGCATTCCTACCGTAGGATATTATTACAGGTGGGGTTCCAGTGTTCAGGTGTTGGTTTGAAACGGGAAGCTGTTTTTGCGTTCAGCATGCCACTCGTATGTGCTTTGTTCAGAATCTCTCGACAAGTGGGAGCGCTTGACAGTGGCCGATGCATTGGAGACTGTTCAGTTTGAAGATGGACAGAAGATAGTAGTTCAGGGAGAACCAGGGGATGAATTCTTCATCATACTTGAGGTCAGTTCATCTTCTCTGCTTTCCTCAGATGTTTCCTTAATACATAATGTCTGTACATGGCCATTATACCAGAAAAATACTTTGGTTTTAATCTATTTTTTAAATTATTTCATTTTTGCAAATTGAATTTGTCTTAAAGTACTGATCCAATTGCATTATCCAAAGGGGATATTTAAAAAAAACTGAAAGCCCATTGCCAACCAGAGGCAGTCAAATGGCATTGATAGCTTCAGTACTTTGGAAGGTTGGAGGGATAGCCATCAATGCATTATAGGTTGTTTCACCAATTCTCGTTCTGCCGGCTTGGCCACAGCTTGGGGAAAATGTAGAGTGAGAAAGAAAAATATGGTCTGCAGCTGTCGAGCAAGGGGAGGGAGAACATATTACTTCAGTTTTTTATAACCTGATGTAGCTTCAACAGTAATAAACTGTCAGAATACAATTATGTATATTAATAGGTGGCAGGCTTGTTACCGAAAGGTTGCTGGTTCAAGTCCCTCCCCAGTTGTATAAATGGATGAATGTAGAAATTGTAAACTCTCTAAATTGCTTTGGAAACTCTAAGTTGCAACTCAGATATGTGGTAAGGTGCTAGAGAACATAACTTAAAGAGCAGGACCAGACCAATAACAGGGCTTAATTTATAGCATGAAGCAACAGCAAGAAACTTTTTACCTGACAGATTAAATGGCCATATGCCACCCTTCATTGCAACAAAATGAGGTAGGCTATTGTATATTAGAAGTGTAGCTCTGTATGAGAAGGCTCTACCTACATATTTAGTTTTTGCTACTCTTTGAACTGTCAAATGGAAAGCTTCTTGTGAGGAAAAAGGAATGTTGGGGGATTGTAGGGGACTAGTAGCCATTTAAATCCAAGCCCATTTTAATGTGTTTCAGTAACCAAAGAAAGGTATTTGGTAATCCTCACCGTGAATTGAGTTTTGTGGTTCTACCTGCTTTTGTGTCCTCAGGGCTCTGCAGCTGTCCTGCAGCGGCGGTCTGAGAATGAAGAGTTTGTGGAAGTGGGACGGCTGGGGCCCTCCGACTATTTTGGTGAGCATTTCTCTGTAGGAATGACTTCTGCACTGCAGTCCTGGTTCTGAGTTAAGCCTAAGTTCTGTTTTTGTTTGTTTTTTCCCTCTTAAAATGTAGGTGAAATTGCTCTGTTGATGAACCGTCCTCGTGCTGCCACAGTTGTTGCCCGTGGGCCTCTGAAATGCGTGAAGCTGGACCGACCGCGGTTTGAGCGCGTCCTTGGCCCCTGTTCTGACATCCTGAAGCGGAACATTCAACAGTATAACAGCTTTGTGTCGTTGTCCGTTTGAGAGTTGCCTCCCATTTTTTTGCAGGGTCCAACAGTGCAGTCTGCTTTGTTTTTTTGTTTTTGTCTTTTAAACTCCCCCAAAACCCAGCTGCAAAAGTGCATCACTGCTTTTGTGTCTGTCTTTATTACCTGTATATTACATTTTAGATTTTACATTTATGTGCTTCGTAAGCTTCTCATAGGGTACAACTTCTGGCATTATTTGAGAAGGTGAGCAAAACAGCAGTTTCACCCACTGTCACTTATAGCTTATAGGACATGCTTTGTCATGCAATTCCTGAAAAGGTAAATGATGGAGATTTGTTTTGAGACTGTAAAACCGATATTGCTGTGTGGTATTTTGAGAATTAGAACATGTAGCTGAAAGCATGTACTGTCTAGCTTACATTTTCTGATAGATTATGTCAAGGGAACTAGAAGTGTATGGCACCATAATGACCATGGTGGCATTCTCTGCCCTTTTATTGTAATATTTGCACATATACAGTATATGAACATGTATTGAGAGGGGATTAATCATATTTTTGCACAGGCTATTTATATTTGCTGGCTAGTTTTATTTTTCCCATTATATAATCCCCGTTATTGTTGTTGACACATCCCGTCTCCTAAACCATTCAGCATTTCTAACATGCCCCTCAGTTTCTTTTGTCACCAGTTTTTGGACGCGATGGCAAGAAGCGACAGGTGTCAAAGCTCACTCTTCTATATTTGTTGTTTAAAATTTTGTGCGCTTGAACTGTGCACAGAACTTTGCAATTCACACAGCCAACAAGCTAGTGCCAAATATCGAATCCTAGCATTGACGCAGTCTAAATTTGGCAGAAGGGTAAAGTGTGTGTGTGTGTGTGTGTGTCTGTCATATATATTAGACACACACTTTATTCTTAAAAGTGGTTATCAAATGTGATTTGTGAAATCCTGTTTAAAAAAATGTCTAGGGTATTCTAAATTTATTGCAGCTGTTTACATACAAGCAATCAAATGGAATTTGATACTGTTTCTATTTTGTTTTGATTTATATGCATTTATGTTGAGCTAGGAACAGTATGGAAAAGATGTTGGGAGACATTGGGGTTTGGACAATTTCCAGACCTTCCCTCAATTTCAACAATCAATTTGTCTGATTGACCAAGTGCTGCCGGATGTGCAGCTGAGGTGGTGTAGGGCATTTAATGACTGTCTTGCCTTTTTTTTAAATCCAGAAGTATTGAACAAGCAAACTTGTCATAAATGGTAGGAAGTGATCGCAGGTAAGGGTAAAACCCCATCATATTTGAGTATTTACCAGTTTTGTGTTACATTTCTCAGCGTGTACCTAAAGCTTTAATAACAGTTTTGTTTTCCATAAAATGTAGTTTATGTACCCAGTGCCATAAGAATGCCGCTAAAATAAAAATATTTTCATATGTAATTTAAAATAGTTTGTTTTAAGTAAACATTCATTTTCAGAGTTATATGTAGCAAATCTTGACATGTTATCTCCTCAACTGAATTCTTGAGCGTTTTCAAAGTTTCTCCTTTAACAAATGTTTTGTCATCAGCATTCATAATAATGTGTCCTATTTTGGATATTTTTTTGTGTATATTTATGGCTGACTCGTATTCCCCCTAATATATATCCGGAAGTATTTTCACAAACATCCCTAATTCTGAGGTTGAACCTCAGGTTCCTGTTTATACAAAAGGTAGGAAAAGCATGGCCTTCCATGGCAAAGTGGCTTTAGTTGATGATGGCTTTATCTTCCAGTGGAGTTTTGGAATAATGTGTTTTTATTTGCATTATTTATAAAACTGAAATTTATTAACATTTCAAAATTCCTGTTAAGTGTCATGACATTAGGATTGGTATTGTGTCATGAATAGTGTTGCTTTATTTATGACAAGCAACATACTCAATTGAACCACATTGAGAATAAAAGTTTTTTGAATGGCTGATGATCGCGCCTTCATATGGGAATCTCCCTAAAATACCCATTGATAAGAATTATAAATTAATCATTTTACGTTTGAAGCTTTAGTTAGATTCACATACGATTGTGGAAATGTCGTCTTGTGTTCCAGCTTTAGTAAGAGGTGTGTTCGAAAAATTCAGCATCTAATACATCTAAAAAGGCTTGAGTGAGAGTGTGTGTACTTAAACCAGAGGTGAAAAGACCTGTTTTCTAAGGGCTCCAGCCTTATTCAAAATGTGCACTGGTCCAGGAATTGTGCAGTTGGCATTTACATGGTTTTTATTCAAACAATTTCCAATCAAGCCCCTCTGTTTTAGTTTTGCTTCTACTTTTTAAAAAAGACAGCACCTTTTCTTTCCTTTTTTGTGGCTTGCGTTCTGTTACCTTTCTCACCGAATTTCACATGGAGTTAATTATTAATTGTCATAGCTTTTACTGTCTGTGCAACCGGAACATATGTCTAAAATAAAATAAAAACTTTGACGTAGTTTTGCCTTAGCTAATGTAATCAGGGTTTAGAGGCTTCTGCTTGCCCATCCCTCAGCTTTCAAGTTTGATAGGCCTGCAGTCTTGAGAGCTGTTGGCCATCAGAGGACAATTTTTCTATTATTACTATTCTTTTACTATACGTTTTGATTGACTGGATTTGTTAAGCGTATCATTCTTTTGGGATAGATTGTCCTAATGGCAGGTTAAGCAATACAATTATTTTGGGTGTTTTTTTGTGTGCATGTGTAAAAGAGTGGTGTTGCGGCAGGGTAGCAGTTCAAACTATTTGTAACAACTAAGTACTCAAATAGGTTCAAATTAAATTATACCAAATTATCTTTGAATCACTCAAATGTAACCTTTATCAGTCTCATATAGGTATTTAGTAAAATCCATTTAATTTGAAGTGGTTATACTCATAAACAGAAATACAATTATAATTTGATCCATTTATGTTAAGTAAACCAGGTAAATTGTTGATGTGGGTAACTTCTGTAGAGATAATACAAGTAATGTATTTAATGAGTCAGGGTTTCTCGACCACAAAAGGAGAGACAAATGTGGGAGTAGGGACAGAGGAACAAACAATGTCAGCTGGGCACTCAGTGAATCATGTGGCTCAAACAAAGGGATGGCACGGAAATCTAGTGCGTAGAGATAATATGGAACATCTGGGAGCGACTGGGCATTGCATGCAAAGGAGAGGTTTTTATGAACAGACATAGGTACAGCGCTTGTTAAGGTTGTAAATGATATTCTAATGGAATGATAATAACTTGGTGTGTGTTCTAGTACTGCTTGATTTAAGTGATGCATTTGATACTATAGATCACCATATCCTCTTGAAAAGACTTGATACCCACGTAGGCATAAAAGGGACTGCTCTATCTTGGTTGAGGTTCGGTGTTGGGCCCCCTTCTATTCTCTATGTATATGCTACCCCTTGGTGATATCATCCGTAAGCACAAGATCAACTTTCATTGTTATGCGGATGACACGCAGCTATATTTGTCAGGGAGCCCGGGTGAGGATTTTCCGTTGGCTAGATGCTTGAAAGATGTAAGAGATTGCATGTCCTCTAATTTCCTATTGTTTAATTCTGACAAAACAAAAATGATCATCCTTGGCCAAAAAGGCCATCAAACAAGGCTCAATGACTATGTGCTGGACCTAGATGGAAAGATGATAGAACAGAGTGCATTGGCTAAAGATCTTGGAGTTACAATTGATCCAGATCTTTATTTTGACCATCATATTAATGACATTACTAGAATAGCATTCTACCATCTGAGAAACATTGCCAAGACATTTTTTAGGTGATTGGGATGTAGAGGAAATAATCCATGCTTTTGTTGCTTCCAGATTAATGTAATGCATAATATAGCAGGTGGCTCAAATACTTTACGTAGTTCAGAATGGAGCTGCTAGGATCCTTACTAGACGTAAGAAATATGATCACGTCACACCATCACACCAGTGTTGGCTTCATTACATTGGCTGCCAATAAGGCAGCAGGTTGATTTTAAGTTACTTTTGTTAACTTTTAAGGCTATAAATGGGCTAGTTCTCTCGTTTCTAACAGATATTATAGTCCCGTATGTCCCATCTAGATTACTTTCCTCACAAGAGGCTGGGAATCTATATATACCAAGAATAACCAAATCAAAATTTGGAGGAAGAGCATTTGCATATAGAGCTCCACAACTATGAGCAGGTGAAGAAGCATCAGGCGATGGAACGCATTATATATGTGATAAAAGAGCATTTGCATATAGAGTTCCACAACTATGGAATAGCCTCCCAAAGTTTGTGCGGGAATCGGACACAGTCTATATATTTAAAGTGAGATTAAAATAGTGTCTATTTAAACTTGCATATAGTCAATAGGGGGACTGTGACAGTGAAGGGACTGTGGCTATTAGACATTTTTGGTGATAAGAACCATTCCTGATAAGCACCATCACTGGTGGTTTCCTCCCTTGTTGGCTGGGTTCTGCCTTTGGTGGGGCGGGATGGGTTCGGACCCTCTTCGTGGCCACGTGTTGTTTCCGGAACTCACCCTCTTTGTATGCTGCCATAGATATATGTAGCTCTGACAAAGTTTCACTTTATAAATTACTTAACTTGATTTCATCCTGCTTCCATAGGTAAGCATTAACAATGTGCTATCTCTTTTTTTCGAGCAATCACGGGAGGCATCCTGCAGGACTGCATCACTTTCACCACAGCAACCAGTGGACCTTTAGACTGGACTCCAGCCATCTGGGCCCCCACCCCTCTCCTCCAAATATCACAATGTTTTGGAACTCGTCTACTAGAGGGCATTACACCCTATGGACATTGGATTCTTTAATTCAGCTACTAGTACCGGCCAGCGGAGGATGGGCTCTCCCATTAAACCGGGATCCTGTCAAGGTTTCTTCCTGCCAGCCTTGGGAGTTTTTCCCTTGCCACTGTTGCCACTGGCATGCTCTTGGGGGGGGGGGGGTGTCAAGCCTGGGACATATTGTATTTTTCTGTATGTAAAATGCTTTGTGACATGGAAACGTGAAATGCGCTTTATAAAAATAAATTGATTGATTGAATTACCATTTGATTAATGGGCAACTAATTAACGCTCCTCAGTGTAACATTTTGAACATCATTGCCCGCTAGCTTGGTGGAATGTATGACTAATTTTACAGAACAGGACAGTGTTGTAAGAAGTTATGGTCAGAACATTCCTAAATAAATGCCTCAAACTCCAGTACAATTTCCATCTCTGTCATAGAAGTTATTCTCTCTCCTCCGGTTACCACCCACAATCCATTGGCCAGACGGAATGCCTGAATCAAGAGATTGAAAGGTTCCTTTACTAGTTTTGTAGCTGGACTCAACACGAGCAGGCACTTGCGGCTCTGCTTTGGCCCAGTCGCCGAAGGGGCCGGCTTCTATGTTTGGTGGACTGGGAGGGGTATAGTTCAGAGGAGCCTTCCTGGGTATCAGCTGTCTTGTCTTGGATCCTGCTCCTATTGAGGAGTTCCACCGCGCTCATTCGAGGGATGAGAGACAAGCCATTTTCTTCCAACAGCCCTGGGCAGCTGACATTTTAAAAAACGATTTCAGCCATAACTTCCAGGGGCAGCATCCCAGGGACTCGATGGACATCTCACCCCCTGGCCAGGATCATGGTGCACATTAAAACATCACCGTTAGAGCTGGTCTTATTACGAAATCTGCTGGTGAGGTCAAGCAGTTTAAAACACTTCTGCGGACAGCATCCTAGAGACAACAGCCCTGGCCAAGGCCGCTTATTTTACGTGTGGGGTGATCCAGACGGACCCGGAAGTATTTTTAAAACCAATCTTTCGGGTTTTTCGACCATAACTCCAGCATCCCAGGGCCTCAACAGACCCCAAGTAAATTAGATCAACATAAAAAACAAAATATATAAAGGAAAATTGAAGTTATAACAAATAAAGAAAGAAAATTCAAGTTAGACAGACAGGCAAGTGACTGCAGACAGAGTGGGCTAATTATCAAAAATAATGCATGAGCTATTCTATATAGTTTAACCAGAAGAGGAATTAACCCAGAAAGCACAGATAAATCGAGTATAATCGCCCCCCTATGCGAGTGATAGAATCATACCTGTTAACAACAATTAAGGTTCTACTGTATGGATATGTAAGGTTTAATTATGTCTTGGATTTGCTAATCTTACGTGTGTTTTTACTTTGCTTTATGGCTATGGTTCTAGTGCTAATGCTGGAGTCGGTAATCGGGAGAAGCGGGAGAATTCCCTATGGGCCACTTCACTTTTGGGCCGGTCTGGGGGGAAAAAAACGTTCAATTAATTTATCTTCTCTTAAAGTACACGTTCCGCACTCTATGCCTGACACTGCAGCCCCTGCATGGCAACAGGTCAGATGGGAGCTACCACCTAAGGAAGATCACCGATTATTACAGTTGGTTGGCTCCATATAGCCCATCTTTTCCAAATAGTTTCCTGAAGTAGCATTCCGTAACCATAAGCGTCATGGAAGATGGATAGGAAGAGAATAGCCGAAAAGGCCAGTTTGAAAAAAAGAAGGGCTTCAGAGGAGGACGCTGCCAAATGTGCCAAGCTCAGATATTTTTCCAAGAAGACAGACAGAAGTGGCAACTGGTAAAGGGAGATATAGACCTAATGATTTGACAGCGTAATTATTAGGCTAATACATTAATCGAACATTAGGCTACAGTGTCAACCTATGTAAAATACCAAAGCAATTAAAAAATTTGCCTATTTGAATAGCCCAATATTTGAAGTATTACAGAACTGGACAAATATAATTTGAAGAAGAAAATAAACATGATTTAAAAAAACGCAAGCATGATCTGTGTATACAGTAAAATAACCCCTTAATTAAATGTTTTTTGTAGAGTCTGAGCAGCAGATAAGCCAGTCCCCTGCTGAAAATGATGATGAACCCAAAATTAGCGATGAGACCAGCAATGCTGAGTGGACAGGTAGAGACAGAGTAAACAATAAGAAACTTATTTATTTAACTATTACACACACACATAGAGCAGAAGGGATGGATAGATTCTAAATGATATCCAGAGGGTGTTAACTAAACAGAGTTCATTGTGCTGCATAAATGCATTAAAATAAAAGTATTAAATACATACTAGATTAAAGTTGTTTAATAAGTAGTTGCTATCTGTGCCCATGATATTACAATGTCTATGCCCTTTGCATTTTAAATGCTAAGCAATACAGGTGAGTCAGATGCGGAGAGAGGAGATAAAGGGACAGTGTCCAGTGAGACTACATCAGCCCAGCAGAAGATCCCAGAGGCACAGGCAGATGCTAGTGTAGATGAGGAGACTGAGCATTTTGATTATTTTACTCACCCACAACCACAGGACCTAGACATGTTTTTCAGTTACCATCCTCAGCAGCCCACAAAACAGCCCCAGTAACTAAAGTTTTTCACAGCAAGCATGGCACCAACCGCAAGTGGGTGACATACAGTGAAAAAACATTCAAAGGATACAGTGAAACATATCCTCAATCTGGTACTGGCAGACACAACAGGCAGTGTTGTTGAAAGTGCATCCGTGACAGTGACAAGACGTGACAGTTTTTCTGAGAGAGTCAAATAAGCGTATGCAATGGTAGGAAGAGACCAGTGAAGACAAACGTCACAGGAGACTGTGGGAACAAGGTGGTGGGCTAAGGATCAGGCTCTCACTAAAGTCTTTGGATGCTGTGGTAATCAACGGACACATTGTATGTATGACCTCAGTTGAGGGAGATGGGAGTATGAAGCCAATAGTGACGGTAAAAGCAAAGGGATACATTGAAACACTTCTAAAATATGAGATTATACTAACTGTGCAAACCTTCCCTTCGCATTTTTCAACATACATCCCCCCTCTCCAACTACCTACAGACACATGAAATGGATGTTTTGGCAGCTCAGCGTCTTTTTGAGGGGACAGAGAATAGCCTCAAATGTGTCAGGGACTTTGAGGGAGTGAAAAGAGCAACTGATGAGTTTGTGAGTAGGG
This sequence comes from Hiodon tergisus, assembly GCA_025775045.1. Taxonomy (NCBI): domain Eukaryota; kingdom Metazoa; phylum Chordata; class Actinopteri; order Hiodontiformes; family Hiodontidae; genus Hiodon; species Hiodon tergisus. The sequence continues at coordinate 291 of JAOVYW010000192.1, read as the reverse complement.
CCAATGAAAAGCTGCAAGAGGTGGACAACTGTGAGCTTGTAGTGCAGACTGCACTTCCAGAGAAACGTGTCAGAAAAAGAATAGGATGCCAAGAGAGCTTTTAGAAGATGAGCCATTAGCCTCACCTGATGTTGTTTTGAGGTCAATGTCATTCTGGACACTCTGACAGGTAGCATAGATATGAGGTTTTCAGCTAATGGAAATTCAATTCAATTTTTATTTTTATACAGCGCTTTTCACATGTTGCCATGTCACAAAGACGCTTTACATACAGAAAGATACAGTATGTCC